>ML094527.1:1635-13550 GCA_003697995.1 Taxidea taxus jeffersonii
TATATCATATGAATTAAAGATATGTATGCAACAAAGTTACAAAGCTGTTATAATAAAAACTCAAGTTGTGATTCAATGAAAGGCATATGATAACTTGCCAAGAGTATTGGCAATCATTTGACAATTTGAGACCTCTAAAAATAATCAATGCTATTTATTGGATTTTAGGAGAGTCCCCATCATTTCCTAAACAATAAAGGCAGTTTAACATGCCTGAGCTCTTTGTAAAGTAACATATGTACAAACAATGTGATTTATGCTGAATACATGCTTTCCTTCTGGAATCTTAGTACATGCTAGGCAGAAGGTACCTAATAACAAGCCTCCAAAAGAAAAATGCACCACTGAGAATCTAAAACACTTTCCTAGTAGACAAAACTTTATACATGTTGTCATAAATCATTGTTAATGGAATACATTGTGTGACTCCACTGGGAAGAGTCTCTGGGAATCTCATGCAGATCCCTTCCAGACTTAACCACATGTGCCTTTTCCTTGTCTTGGTTTTGGTTTGTATCCTATGGCTATAATAAATCTTTTTTTTGTGAGTACAACTACGTGCTGATACTTGCATGCCTTCCCAGGGAATTATCCAAACTAAGGGTGTTGGGGACCCTTGACATAATGTGTGACCCAGTGCTAGCTGACCAATATGCTGGCAGGGAATGTCTGCTGGAGTAATGGGAGTGGGAAAGGTTGCCTTCCCCTTAAGAAAAAGACCTGGAAAGAAGATATGGCCCTTTTCTGACCATGGACATTATCATTCCAGGATGTGAGGAATGGAATGGTGTAGACACTAGGAGACAACCTAAGAATGAAGCCAACACTGATGATGGTAAAGATGAGGACCTGGTAAAGTAAATGACCTGGTTTCACTGAGCTACTGACAATCCCTGCCTTGAGTTGGATCTCTAGTCATGTGAAACTATGAATTTCTTTATTTCTCAATGCATATTGAGTAGGGATTTTCTGTGCCTTGCAGTAAGTGATATTCTCACTGATACAGACCTTAGAGAAACAATATAAGCATGCTCTTGGAACCATGGACAATGAGTTTGCATTCACAAGTTTTGTAACCTCGAGTAAGATCCTAAAATTTATTCTGCCTCAATTCTTCATCAGTAAAATGATGACAGGAAGTGTGGCTAGTTCACAGTTTTTGTTGTTACTGCTAGAATTTTAAAAAGGTACTATCTTTAGTTTACCTAATAAAGTGCTTAATGCTTTGATGTACTATCATTTTCTATCATCATCATCATTATTATATTTAAATTTCAGTCATTAACATAAAATGCAATATTGGCTTCAGGAGTAGAATTCAGTGATTCACCACTTAAATACAACGCAGAGTGCTTGTCAAAAGAAGTGTCCATCACCCATCTAGCCCAAACTTCATCCACTTCCCTCCATCAACTTTCAGTTTGTTCTCTGTTGTTAAGAGACACTCATCAGTTTTGTTTCTTAAATTCCACATATGACTGAGATCCTATTGTATTTGACTTTCTCTGACTGACTTATTTCACTTAGCATAATACACTCTAGCACCCTCCATGTCATTGCAAATGGCAAGACTTTGTTCCTTTATTTTATTATGTTGTTAGTCAGCATAGACTAACTCCATGCAATATGTGCCCTCCTTAATACCCCCACCAGGCTCACCCCCCCCAGCCCCCTCCCTTCCAAAACCCTCAGTTTGTTTCTCAGAGTCCACAGTCTGTCATACTTCATCTCTCCCTCCAATTTCCCCCAATTCCCTTTTCCTTTCCTTCTCCTTATGTCCTCCATGTTACTCCTTATGCTCCACAAGTAAGTGAAACCATATGATAATTGACCTTCTCTGCTTGACTTATTTCACTTAGCATAATCTCCTCCAGTCCTGACTTCCATCAGAAAGGATGAATGCCCAACTTTTGTATCAACATCATTAATTTTTGATATAGTGTTCAGTGATTCATTATTTGTGTATGACACCCAATGCTCATTACAACACATGCTCTCCTTACTAACCATCACTGGGCTACACCATCTCCCCAACCCTGCCCATCTGAAACCCTCAGATTATTTCCCAGAGTCCATAGTCTCTCCTGGTCCATCTCCCCTTCTGATTTCCCCTCCCTCAGTTTTCCCTTCCTTCCCTTAATGTCATCCATGCTATTCCTTACGTTCCACATGTGAGTGAAACATATGATAATTGACTTTCTTTTCTTGACCTGCTTCATGTAACACAATCCCTTTCAGTTCCATCCATGTCAATGCAAATGGTGGGTATTCATCTTTTTTGATGACTGAGGAATATTCCATTGTATATATGAACTGCACCTTCTTTATCTATTCATCTGTTGAGGGGCACCTCAGCTCCTTCCACAGTTTGGCTATTGTGAACATTCCTGCTATGAACATTGGGGTGCATGTGCCCCTTATTTTCACTGCATCTATACTTTGGGGGTAAATAGCCAGTAGTGCAACTGCTGAGTCATTGGGTAGTTCTATTTTCAACTTTTTGAGGACTCTCCACACTGTTTTCCAAAATGACTGTACCAACTTGCATTCCCACCCATAATATAAGAAGATTCCTCTTTCTCCACATTCTCACCAACGCTTGGTGTTTTCTGGCTTGTTAATTTTTGCCATACTAATGGTCTAAGGTGGTATCTCGGTGTGGTTTTGATTTGAATTTCCCTGATCACTAATGATGTGGAATATTTTTTTCGTGTGTCTGTTAGCCATTTCTATGTCTTCTTTGGTAAGTGTCTGCTCATGTCTTTTGCCCATTTTTTGACTTGATTAATTTGGGGGGGCGTGTTAAGTTTGAGAAGGTCTTTATAAATCTTGGATACTAGCCCTTTACCTGTAATGCCATTGGCAAATATCTTCTGCCATTCCATGGGTTGCCTCTTAGTTTTGTTGACTGTTTCCTTTGCTGTGTAGAAGATTTTATTTTGATGAAGTCCCAAAAGTTCATTTTTGGTTTTGTTTCCCTTGCCTTTAGAGATGGTGTCATGAAAGATGCTGCTGTGTGTGGTCAATGTCAAAAAGGTTACTACCTATATTCTTCTCCAGGATTTTGATGGATTCCTGTATCACATTGAGGTCTTTCATCCATTTAGATTTTATCTTTGTGTATGGTGTAAGAGAATGATCAAGTTTCATTCTTCTGTATGTGGCTGTCCAATTTTCCCAGCACCATTTATTGAAGAGACTGTCCATTAGATATTCTTTTTCCATTAGATTTTTTTTCCATTAGATATTCTTTCCTGGTTTGTTGAAGATTAGTTGACCATAGAATTGAAGGTCCATTTCTGGGGTCTCTAGTCTGTTCCATTGATGATGTGTCTGTTTCTGTGTCCATACCATGCTGTCTTGGTCATCAGAGCTTTGTAATACAGCACAAGGCCAGGCATTACGATGTCCCCAATATTATTTTTCAACATTCCTTACTGATTTGGGGTCTTTTCTGGTTCCATACAAATTTTTGGATTGTTTGTTCCAGCTCTGTAAAATATTCCAGTGGTATTTTAATAAGGATGGCACTGAAATTGTAGATTGCTCTGGGCTGTGTAGACATTTTAGCAATGTTTATTCTTCTAATCCATAAGCATGGAATGTTTTTCCATCTTTTTGTGTCTTCTTCAATTTCTTTCATGGGTGTTCTGTAGTTCCTCAAATATAGATCCTTTACATCTTTGGTTAGGTTTATTCCAAGGTATTTTATGGTTTTTGGTGCTATTGTAAATGGAATCGGTTCAATAATTTATTTTTATTCTGTTTCATAGTTACTGTATAGAAAAAAAAACTGATTTCAGTGCATTGACTTTGTATCCTGCTACATTACCAAAATGTTGTATGAGTTCTAGTTCTTTGGGGGTGAAGTTCTTGGGTTTTCCACATAAAATACCACGTTATCTGTGAAGTGAGAGTTTGACTTCTTCTTTGCCAGTTTGAGTGTCTCTTATTTCTTTTTGTTGTCTGATTGCTGGTGCTAGGACTTCTAGTACTATGCTGAACAATCATGGTTAAGAGTGGGCATCCAGGGGCACCTGGGTGGCTCAGGGGTTAAAGCCTCTGCCTTCGGCTCAGGTCATGATCCCAGGGTCCTGGGATCGAGCCCCGCATCAGGCTCTCTGCTTGGCGGGGAGCCTGCTTCCCTGTTTCTCTCTCTGCCTGCCTCTCTGCCTACTTGTGATCTCTGTCTGTCAAATAAATAAAATCTTAAAAAAAAAAAAAGAGTGGGCATCCATGTCATGTTCCTGATCTTAAGGGAAAATATCTCAGCTTTTCCCCATTGACAATGATATTCACTGTGGGCTTTTATAGATGGTTTCTGTGAAATTGAGGAATATTGCCTCTATTCCTATACTCTAAAGAGTCTTAATAAGGAAAGAATGCTGTATTTTATCAAATGCTTTTCCTGCATTAATTGAGAGAATCATATGGTTCTCCTCTTTTCTTTTATTAATGTGCTCTATCACATTTTTTGATCTGTGAATCTTGAACCACCCTTTCATCCCAGGAATAAACCCCATCTGGTTGTGATGGATAATCCTTTTAATGCACTGTTGGTTCTTATTGGTGAAGATCTTGTTGAATATTTTGGCATCTGTGTTTATCTGGGATATTTGTCTGAAATTCTCCTTTTTCATGGGGTCTTTGCCTGGTTTAGGGATCAGGGTAATCCTGATAGAATGAGTTTGGAAGTTTTCCTTCTGTTTCTATTTTTGAAACAGCTTCAAGGAGAACAGGCATTATTTCTTCTTTAAATGTTTGGTAGAATTACCCTGGGAAGCCATCTCTCCCTGAACTCCTGTTTTTTGGGAGGTTTTTGATTACTGTTTCAATTTCATTACTGGTTATTGGTCTACTCAGATTGTCAATTTCTTCTTGTTTCAGTCATGGAAGTTGATAGGTTTCCAGGAAGGCATCCATTTTTTTCAGTTTGTTTAATTTATTGACATATAGTTGCTGATGATAATTTCTAATAATTGTTTATATTTCCATGGTGTTAGTAGTTTCATTCATGGTTTCATGAATTTAGGTTCTTTTTTCTTTTAGGTAAGTCTGGCAAGTGCTTTATCGATTTTTTTAAAGGATTTATTCATTTATTTGACAGAGAGAGAAACAGTGAGAGAGGGAACACAAGCAGGGGGAGTGAGAGAGGGAGCAGCAGGCTTCTCACAGAGCCAGGAACCTGATGCGGGGCTACATCCCAGGAGCCTGGGATCATGACTGAGCCAAAAGCAGGCACTGAATGACCGAGCCACCCAAATGTCCCTCGATCTTTTTAATTCTTTCAAAGAAGCAGCTTCTAGTTTCTTTGATCTGTTCCACAGTTTTTTTTTGGTTTTTATTTCATAGATTTCCATCCTAATCTTTATTATTTCTCTTCTCTTGCTTGCTCTAGGTTTTATTTGCTGTTCTTTATCCAGGTCCTTTAGGTTAGCTTGTGCATTCGGGATTTTTCTGCTTTTTGAATGAGACTTAGATGGCTATGTATTTCCCCCTTATGACAGCCTTTGCAGTATCCCATAGGTTTTGTACCAATGTGTTTTCATTCTCATTGGTTTCCATCAATTGTTTAAGGTCCTCTTTAATTTCGTGATTGACCTAAACATTCTTTAGCAAAATGGTCTTTAGCTTCCAAGTGTTTGAATTCTTTCCATTTTTTTTTCTTGTGATAGAGTTCCAGTTTCAAAGCACTGTGGTCTGAACATATGAATGGAATAATCTCAATCTTTTGGATCAGTTGAGACTTGATTTGTGACCCAGTATGTGGTCTACTCTGGATAAAGTTCTGTATGCATTCAAGAAGAATGCATATTCTGTTGTTTTAGGGTGGAATGTTCTGTATATATCTATGAGGTCCATCTGGTCCAATGTGTCATTCAAAGCTCTTGTTTCTTTGTTGATCTTCTGCTGTCTATTGCTGAGATTTGTGTGTTGTAGTCTCCCACTGTTAAAATATTATTATCAATATGATTCTTTATTTTAGTTAACAGTTGTCTTATGTAGTTGGATGTTCCCCATGTTGGGGACATAGATATTTACAATTGTTAGATCTTCTTGTTGGATAGACCCTTTAGGTATGATATAGGGTCCCTCTACATCTCTTACTACAGTGTTTGTCTGGTATGAGAATTTGTCTGATATGAGAATTGTTACACCACCTTTCTTTTGAGGTCCATTGGCATGATAAGTGGTCTCTATCCCCTCACTTTCAATCTGGAGGTGTTTTTAGGTGCAAAATGAGTCTCTTTTAAACAGCATATTGATGAGTCATGTCTTTTTACCTAATCTGCAACCCTGTGCCATTTCATGGGAACATTGAAGCCATTCACATTGAGAGTGACTTAAATAAGATATGATTCTGTTTGTTTGATTATTTACTTATTTATTCTCCTTTTTTAAATTTTTATTTTATTTTTTCAGTGTTCCAAGATTCTTTGTTTATGTACCACACTCAGGGCTCCATGCAATACTTGCTCTCCTTAATACCCACCACACATGAAAAAATGTTCATCATTAGCCATCAGGGAAATAAGAGAGGATTTTAGTGCCATTGTGTTGCCTATGATGTCCCTGTTTGTATAGATTATCTCTGTACATTTCTGGTCTATATTACTCTTGGGAGTCTTCATTCTTTTATAGAATCTCCCTTAATATTTCTTGCAGGGCTGGTTTGGTGGTCACATATTATTTCAGTCTCTGCCAGTCTTGGAAGCTCATTGTCTCTCCATCCATTCTGAATGACAGCCTTGTTGTATAAAGTATCCTTGGTTGCATATTCTTCTTATTTAGTACCCTGAATGTCTTACTATCCCTTTCTGGATTGCCACGTCTCTGGCGACACAAGACATGTCTTGTGTTATTCTGATGTTCCTACCTCTGTACATAAGAAATCTCTTCCCAGGACGCCTGGGTGGCTCAGTTGGTTAAGCAGCTGCCTTCGGCTCGGGTCATGATCCCAGCGTCCTGGGATCGAGTCCCACATCGGGCTCCTTGCTTGGCAGGGAGCCTGCTTCTCCCTCTGCCTCTGCCTGCCACTCTGTCTGCCTGTGCACTCTCTCTCTTTCTCTCTCTCTCTCTCGCTCTCTCTCTCTAACAAATAGATAAATAAATAAATATTTTTTAAAAAAAGAAATCTCTTCCCCTTAGTTGCTCTCAGGATAGCTTCCTTGGCTCTCAGATTTGCAAGTTTTACTATCATATGTTGGGGCATTGGTCTTTTCTTATTGATCTTTGGAGGGGTTCTCTCTGCCTCATGGACATGAATGCTTGTTTCCTCCCCCAAATCAGGGTAGTTCTCAGCTACAGTTTACTCAAATATACTTTCTAGTCCTCTCTTTTCACCCCTTTAGCAATCCAAATAATTCTGACTTGGAACATTTCATGGCATTACTGATCTCTCTAAGTCTGTTCTCATGTGCTTCTAGCTGTTTATCCCAGTCCTCCTTGGCTTTCCTTTCTATCAGCTTATCTTCTAAATCAATAATTCATTCTTATGCCTCATTTATCCTGGCTGTCAGGGTATCCAGTTTAGACTGCATCTCATTCATAGCATTTTTAAGGTTGGTGTGATTAGATCTCATTTCTGCCCTTAGAGATTCTGTTGTGGTTAATATTTTTCTCAATCCTAGATATCAACTTCATAATTGCTACTCTAAGGTCTATCTCTGACATTTTTCTTATATCTGTATACATTAGGTCTGTGGCAGAGGCCATAGTCTTTGGTAATTTTCTTTGTTGGGAGTTCCTCTTAGTCATTCTGTTGAGAGTTGGTTGAGGGAATGTACACAGTCCTAAGTTTTAACCATGACCCAAGTAAGATGCATCCATACTATGGGTTCCTCGGGTTGCTGTCTTCTTGTTCTTCCAGCCTGTCTTCTGGGGGTGGGTCCTGCTGGGCTGTTACTCAGGTAACCCTGTTTGGACAGAGTTGCCCTGCCCCCCTGTAGTGGGGGGTCAGCTCAATGGAAACCGGTTTTTGAGCATTTGTTCTCTGGCAGCTTTCTGCATCTCTTCTGAGAGTCAGAAGAAAAATGACCACACCCAAACCTCTGTCTCAGAGCAGAGAAATCATAGTCTGCTCTTCATTGAGCCCTCCAGGACACACAGTCTCCATTTCTGATAAAAACCTCAGCCTCCCACAGTGGTGCATGCCCACAACATCTCTGTCAGAGGTCAACATTAAGGCCGGTGCATGTCTCTGCCCTTTGTGTCTCTAAAACTGTGAGCCACCTCAGGTTCTTGCATGTGCACCCAAAGTTCTGGATCCTGTCTGGGACCTACTCTAAAGCCCTTTCCTGGTGGCTGCCACTCTGAGAGTTTGTGCCCAGTACCCAGTACAGGACACTTTTGCACTTCACTGTTATATCACTTTCCAGGCACCAGCTTATGGTGTCTCCTTCCCCCTTCTGCTTATTTCCGATATTTCTCCACAGATTCATGACTCTGCTCTGCCCTTCATAACTCACAACAGGAAGACTTTTTCTGCCTGTAGAAATCCAGATATATATTCTTACAACTCGGGCTGATTTTGTGCATGTTCAGAATTGTTTGGTAGATAACCAGCTAAATTCAGGGGACCAGTTGAAACAGCATCCCCTACTCCTCTGCCATCTTGCCTATCCTCCCAAAATAAGCAACATTTTGTTCCTTTTGATGGCTGAGTAATATTCCATGATTTATATATATATATATATACACACACACATATGTATACATGTATATGTGTACATGTATATACATGTACATACATATACATATATGTATGTGTATATATATATACCACCTCTTCTTTATCCACTCATCAGTTGATGGACATTTGGGGTCTTTCCATAATTTGGCTACTGTTGATGATGCTATTATGAATATTGGGTGCATGTACACTTTGAATCTGTATTTTTGTATCCTTTGGGTAAATATTTAGTAGTACAATTGCTGGGTCATAGGCTAGTTCTATTTTTAACTTTCTGAGGAACTTCCATACTGTTTTTGAGTTACTTCCCCAGTTTGCATTCCCACTCACAGAGCGAGGGGGTTCCCCTCTCTTCACATCCTCACCAACACTTCCTGTTTCCTGGCTTGTTAATTTTGGTCATTCTCACAGACATGAGGTAGTATCCCATCATGATTTTGATTTGTATTTCCCCAATGATGAGGGATGTTCAGCATCTTTTCTTATGTCTGTTAGTCATTTGGATGTCTTCTTTGGAAAGGTGTCTATTGATGTTTTCTGCCATATTCTTAACTGGATTTTGTTTTGTTGTTGGGTGTTGAGTTTGATAAGTTCTCTATCAATTTTCAATACTAACCCTTTATCTGATATGCTATGTGCATTCCATAGGCTGCCTTTTAGTATGTTTTTTAAAATTATTATTTTCTTTGCTATGCAGCAGTTTTTATTTTGATGTAGTGGCAATAGTTGATTTTTTATTTTGTTTCCCTTGCCTCCAGAAATGTGTCTTGTATGAAGTTGCTATGGCTGACATCAAGGAGGTTGTTGCCTATGTTCTCATCTAGGATTTTGATGGTTTCCTGTCTTGCATTTAGGGCTTTATCCATTTTGAATTTATTTTTATGTATGATGTAAGTAAGTGACCCACTTTCATTCTTTTGCATGTTGCTGTCCAGTTTTCCCAACACCATTTGTTGGAGAGACTGCCTTTTTTCCATTGGATATTCCTTCCTTCTTTGTCAAAAATTAGTTGACCATAGACTTGTAGATCCATTTCTGGGCTCTCTATTTTGTTCCATTAATCTATCTGTCTGTTTTTGTGTCAGTACCATACTGTCTTGATGCTTACAGCCTTATTATATAGTTTGAAATGTTGAATCATGATGCCTCCAGCTTTGTTTTTCTTTTTCAGAATTCCTTTGGCTATTCAGGGTCTCTTTCTGGTTCTATACAAATTTTAGAATTGTTTCTTTCAGCTCTGTGAAAAATTCTGGTTGTATTTTGATTGGGATTGCATTAAATGTGTAGATTACTTTGGATAGACATTTTAACATTGTCTGTTCTTCCAACCCAAGAGCATGGTACGTTTTTCTATTTCTTTGTGTCCTCTTCAGTTTCTTTTATGAGTGTTCTATAATGATATAACTGAGACACAAACCTAGCTAGATGCAATGAGAACAAAGATGGACGACACTTAGCAATGAGGTGGAAAGGGGAAGATGGCAGAGAAGTAGCAGGCTGAGACGACATCAGGCAGCAGGAGATCAGCTAGATAGCTTATCAAACCATTCCGAACACCTACAAATCCAACAGGAGATCAAAGAGAAGAAGAGCAACAATTCTAGAAACAGAAAATCGACCACTTTCTGAAAGGTAGGACCAGCAGAGAAGTGAATCCAAAGCGATGGGAAGATAGACTCCAGGGGGAGGGGCTGGCTCCCGGCAAGCAGGGGAGCAATGGAGCACAAAATCAGGACTAAAGACTGCTCCACTGAAGGACATCACTCCAGAGGCTAAAGCGGGGTGAAGACTTCGTGGTGACAGCATGGCCACAGGTCCCGCGGGGTCACAGAAGGATCAGAGGTGTCTAAGTGTCGCAGAGCTCACATTAGAGCAGGGAAGCCGGCTATGGAGACAGAGCCGAGGAGTGAGCTCTCAACTTGGGGTTACCTTGAGCCGTAATCCATGACTCTGGCCGGTGCTCTGTGCGTGGGGTCCCACAGTATCCGGGGAGACTACAACCTGGAAAAGCTCAGGGATCTGCAGGGCTTGGAGACTCCAGGTGGGGCTCTGTGCCAGAGACAGAGATGCTTGATCACAGGCTGGTTGAGCTCAGAGTGTGGCTGGAGGCCAGTGAGATGGGAGTGATTGAGCGCTTCTCTCCAAGCACAGCTGGAGGCTGGGGAGACAGGAGTGATTGAGCACTTTTCTCTGAAGACACACTGAAGAGTGGGGCCCCGAGATCTCAGCTCCTCTGGGCCGGAGATTGGGAGATTGGGCCGGAGATTGGCCGGAGATTTTCATTCCCATCCTCCAGAACTCTACGGAAAGCGTTCAGGGAACAAAAGCTCCCGAAAGTGAACCCGAGAGGATTACATAGCCCTGCCCCTGGTAAGGTCGGTGCAATTCCGCCTGGGGTAGAGACACTTGAAAATCACTACAACAGGCCCCGCCCCCAGAAGATCAACAAAAATTCAGCCAGACCAAGTTCACCTACCAAGGAGAACAGCAGAATTCCAGAGGAGAAAGCAAAGCGTGGAATTCATGGCTTTCTCCCCATGAATCTTTAGTCTTGCAAAGTGAATTAATTTAAATTTTTTTTTTCTTCTGATAATTTTTTAAAAAATTTACCCTTCCCTCTTTTAATGTTTTTCAACTAGTTTATCATAATACCATTCGTTAAAAAAATATTTTTTGAACCTTCATTATTATAGTCATAGTTTATCCCATTGTATTTAACTTTATTCTTTCTATATACATAGGGTTTTTTTCTAGAAAATTTGGGGTACAACTTCTTCTAATAGATCAAAATACACCCTAAATCTAGCACCAGGCTTGATCTAGTCTCCAGCCCAAGCAAGTTCTCTCCACTTTCTTTTTTTTTTTTTATTCTCCCAACCAACTTACCTTATCAACTCCTTTGGTAGAAATTAAAAAAAAAAATTCATCTTTATAGTCATACTCTATCCCTTCATTGTGTTTATCCTTATACATGTTTTCATTCTTTAAATTTTTAGGAGGTAGTTTCTTCTAAGAAACCAAAATACTCCCAAAACTAAGTGGGTGACCCTGTTCTAGTCACCACTCTAATATATATGTGTATATACATACACACACACACACACATATATATATATATTTTTTCTTTATTTCTGTTGTTTTTTAAATTTTTTTCCTGAACTACTTCTTACCCCCTTTGTCTCCCCCCCACGATTTGGGGTCTCTTCTGATTTGGTTAAAGCAC
>ML094538.1:783-66269 GCA_003697995.1 Taxidea taxus jeffersonii
CTGCCTTTGCCTGCCACTCTGTCTGCCTGTGCTCGCTCTCTCTCTCTAACAAATAAATAAATTTTTTTAAAAAAATAAATAAATAAAAATGCACACGCATGGGCACCTGGGTGGCTCAGTGGGTTAAGCATCTGCCTTCAGCTCAGGTCAGGATCCCAGGGCCCTGGGATCGAGCCCCGCATCAGGCTCTCTGCTCAGCGGGGAGCCTGCTTCTCCTTCTCCCTCTGCCCCTCAACTGCCCCCCCCGGTTTGTGCTCTCTCTCTCTCTCAAATAAATAAATAAATAAATAATCAATCAATCAAAATGCACACACACATATATTTGTGTATGCTTGCATGGGCAGCTGCATGTGTATAAATTATCCTGTGCTTCTCACCCTATTTGACCCAGCATTTCCCATCTATGTGAAAAGACAGTTTGGGAGCAGCCTTCTGCTTAAAATCTCCCTCAGCAAAACTGATGGATTTATTCAATCTCTGCGCTGCCATTTCTGATCCCTGAGTGTTTTTGCACTGTGATGTTTGAATTGGATTTTTCTAACTGGTAAACCTAAAAGTAATCAACGGCTTAGGAATCGGTTTTCATTCAACTAAGTAAATATTTATTGAGCATCTACTCTGTGCCAGGCATTTCAGAGGGTAAGAAGGAGATAAAAAGATAACCTAGAAACAGTCTCTACCCGCTAGGAATATATGATCTAACAATAGTAAGATGGTGAATTCATGTTCTTGTGATTCTCTTAATTTCTGATTTCTACCTGATCTTTTGTATTTTTTTTTTATAGCTTTGGCCTTCTCTTCTTTTTTTCCCCCCTCTGTAGAGTTCTCTTTCTATTAGCCATGCAAGGGTGGTGGTTTGCTGAACGGTTGATAATCCTAACCCTTAACATCCATTTATCCTGGACTCACATGGAAATGTCTGTAGTCTTCAGGCTTCTTGCAGCTTCTCTGCTTTTCTCAGCTCTTGTCATCCCCCGCCCCCCATCCATATTTCCTTCAATACCCTTTGTTAAAATTGGGCAACACTTGATCTCTTTATACTTTTCCTTTCCTAGTGGAGGTCTGGTTAATTGTCGCTATTATTACACGGTGGTTCGCCAACAAATAATTTTTAGGTCAGCCCTTGTTCACTCTTCAGGAGCAGTCAAAATTGCCTTGTCCATCTAACGAAGAGGTCATTTGCCCTCTTGCTAGATTCGTACCTGCAATAACCACGTGGTGTTATGCAGATCTGTGTCTAGGCGCTCCATTCTCAGTGCTGGCCCACTCGGCAGCTCCTCTTCCACCAAACATAGGCAGATCCAAACCACAACGTGTCCTCCCTTGCACTCTACATTTTACGCCTTTCACACTCACAGTCCTCTATTGCTCCTTTACCTACCTGCCTACCTTCAGTGCTTCCTCTTACTTGGACAATTCTGCAATTAAGATCAGAAAAGCCAGACCTAGATGAGAACAACTCTTCACTTTTGACCCTTGAGTTTTTTTTTTCCTAGCTCTCTCATGGGCCACAGTGACTTATTCATTAACAAGTGTGATTAGAACATAAACACCACTATCAGCTTGCGTCTGTTTGCAAAGTCAAGTCTCTATTATTAAGGGACCAATTAACTAGTCTGGAGGTTCCACAGGCCTCCTGCAGTGTGCCTTTTGGCCATCTCAGTCCCCGCAGAACATCACTGGGAGAGCGTAGAGACGACCCAGCAAAAATCTGAAACCAAGATTATTCAGTTGTGCTCCAGGTGAAGTTAGTCAAGTCTGAGGGAAATGAAAATTGTACATGTCAGTGTGTTTGGGGGTTATCTAAGGACAGAAATTCATACGGTGACAGCAAACAGGGCTTCCTTTTATACTATATAAATGCTTGCCAATGAGCAATAAAATTGAGGTATCATGAATGCTAGTCAAAGTTAAGAGTGTTATTTTTCTGGCATTAAAACCAAGTCAACAAATCGTTACCAAATGTTTGCCATCCTATAAAAGAAAATGTTTGGTCGTCCACCTCTAGAAAGGAGCTCTCAGAGAGAGAATGCCTCAATTACGTTGACTTCAGGCCAGGATTAGCCTCAGTGAGTTAAAGTATTTTGCATTCATCCAACGATAATTGTAATTGACCTTGGATATTATTGAAGTAGCTACAAACCAGATCTAAGCTATTGGGCAGACACAAAGATTGCTTTAGCATAGCATTTCACTTCTATTTCTTTGTACTAGATTGAGGGATAACCCATTTTAAATAATAAGTTAACATTCCTAAAATGTATTTCAAGCATAGTCTTTTATTAAATTCTATTACAATGCAAAGATGTTTCAGAATCCTTTAAGACCCAATGCGTGGAGCAACACTCCTAAAATTTTACCTTTACAAGGTTCCATCTATCTTCCCATTCTTAGTCACCGAGTATTTATCGTTGTATGAAGAAATAGTTAAGAATCCTAATTTAGTAACAATTAAAAAATATTTTAGTGAATCCTGTAGTATTAGTTTCAACTTGCAGAATCTTGCCAAAAGTATGAGATGTCTATACGTACACATACAAAATTAGTGCTTTACTCCAGAGACTGACAGAGTGCTTTACTCTTTGGAATCCTCTAGAATGACGGTCAGCAATGGTTTCTGTAAATGACGAAATCGTAAATATTTTAGGCTTCTTGGGACAAGAGGCAAAGCTGAGGATATTATCTACAACTTTTTGTTAATACGGGTCTCCAATGACAGTGGAATTTATTTAGAGATGCTGAAATATGAACTTCATATACTTTTTATGTGTTATGAAATATTATTCCTCTTTTACTTTTTTTTCAACCACTTAAAAATGTAGAAACCATTCTCACCATCTGGCCATCCAAAAGCAAGCAGGCCAGATTTGGCTCTAGGGCTGGGGTTTGCCAATCCTTACCCTAGAACTTAAGCTCTTAGATAGTGGGTAGCCCAGCACTAGTGGTGAATTCCGTGAGGGCTTTAAATTTCCTGAGGAGTTTCATAGACTAGTCCACAGCTTTCCAGGAATTAAGGCAGACAAGGGCCCACCATTCTAGAGATAATCACTGACTTCACTGACTTTTAAGAGGCATTTCCTTAGGCTCTGGTCATTCCTAGGTACTGTGCATTCGCTCTTGGGAATTCCTACCCTAGTAGCTAATACTGTTAGAGACACTGAGGGTAAATAAGTGTCTAGATGATCTTGTTGTTCATGAATCAGTTGTGTCCACCATTCTTGTTGGCTTTTTAAGGCCCAGAGGAAGCTGAAATTCCACACCTCTGGTTCTCAGAGGGAAAACCTTGTGATATTTTCAAATATTTAGTAAATAATTTAGGTTCGAGTGAATATCTGAAACATATTTAAGTGTCCAGACCATTTCAGGCTATAAATAGAAATCAGATTCAACCCACTAGGAATTTTTTTCTTTAAAACCCCATGGATGTGTTCTTGTTAGCTCCCCTGATGGGAAGGGAAGGACTATAGTAGAGGTATAGGCAGGATGAAAGTTGCTTATTAAATCTGCATGTGTGGGGCACCTGGGTGGCTCAGTGGGTTAAAGCCTCTGCCTTCGGCTCAGGTCATGATCCCAGGGTCCTGGGATCGAGCCCCACATCGGGCTCTCTGCTCAGCAGGGAGCCTGCTTCCCTTCCTCTCTGCCTGCCTCTCTCCCTAATTGTGATCTCTGCCTGTCAAATAAATAAATAAAATATTTTTTAAAAGATTTTATTTATTTATTTGTCAGAGAGAGTGAGCACAGGCAGACAGAGTGGCAGGCAGAGGCAGAGAGAGAAGCAGGCTCCCTGCGGAGCAAGCAGTCGGATGTGGGACTCGATTCCAGGACGCTGGGATCATGACCTGAGCTGAAGGCAGCCGCTTAACCAACTGAGCCACCCACGCGTCCCATAAATAAATAAAATCTTAAAAACAAAACAAAACAAAAACTGAATGTGTGAGCTTGCAGGCTGCTTAACAGGTGGCTGTTAGCCAAAGCTAAGCTGTTCAAATTCATGAAATGGAGTAGTTACCCTGGGGCAAAAGTGGTGGGAAAACCAAAAATGTCCATTTAAAGGAAATAAGGGTGGGCCCGGATGGCTCAGTCAGTTAAGTATCTGCCTTCAGCTCAGGTCATGATCCTGGGGTCCTGGGGTCCAGCGCTGGTGAGGGCCCCGTGCTCAGTGGGGAGTCTGCTTGAGGATTCTCTCTCCGTCTCCCTCTGCCCTTCCCCCCACTCAAATTTTCTCTCTCTCCTTCTCAAATACATAAATAAATCTTTTTTTAAAAATTCAGTAGTTTTTAAAGAGAATCGTAATAATGGTTCTCACATTTATAAAATGCAAAAAAGCAAAAGGTATCTAGGAGAAATAGTAGGGTGACTTCAGTGGAAAACTTATTACAAACATCAGAGAGAAAAGAGACTTAAAACAGAGTACCCTTGTGTGGTTCAAATACAGAGTTTTTACTCTAGGAAAGAGGAGAACCTGAAGTCGGGCTGCAAGGCACATTGCCTGCATGTATGATATCATTGGTGTCATGGTTTTTAGACAGAAAGCACAAGACAGAAGCACAAGGGAAGACACCTTTTGAAGACATTCCATCAGGGAGACTTAGTGTGGCTAATTTGTGACTTAAAATTGTGTGCCTGGTTTGATCAGTTTACCAACGAATTTGTTACTCAATGAGATTTGTTGGTTTAAAGCAACTCCTATGTGGGAATTAATATGAGTCTAAAAAGAAACCAGAAGAAACAACGGTAAATTTGGATATGACTTAGGCTTTTCGAAAGAATGTGTCCTTGTATAAATAACAGAAAAAAACTATTTACCTCTAATACCTTTTTTCTCTTTTAACCATACAGACTTCTTTCCCTATGAATCCATCACTTGCGGCTAATCCTGGAATGGCTTTCAATCCTTACTTACCTCATCCTGGGATGGGCCTGGTTCCTGCTGAGCTCATACCGAATGGCCCCGTTCTGATTTCTGGAAACCCGCCTCTCGCATTGCCAGCAGCTGCTGGTCCCAAACTGATGCGTTCGGATAAACTGGAGGTATTGGAGAAATATATAAATACCTATAGGGTAGATACTAACCTCACACGCAAAGCAACGTACTCAGAACCTGGGGTTGTGAATGCCTAAAATAAGTGCACTGGGTTTCTAGCTTAGGGAGTACAGCCTCGGGAAAATGGTAAAGGTGTTCCTACTGCAGTTGTACCCTGCTGCGAAGGGCATTGATCCGGTTGTACAACAGGGTCAAACAATGTCTTCGCGTGCCCAGCCGCAGACTTGCTATGGAACAGGAGGCCTGGTGGGAACTCTCCTTTTCCCCAGGCTCCTGCTTTAGAGACTGCAATGAACTGTATTTTTAATGAGTCTCTATTTGCTAGAATAATCAAACTGGGGGGATAAAAAAAAAGTAGACTAATGAGTCTCTACTTGCTAGAATAATCAACTGGGGGGATAAAAAAGCGTAGACTAACTCTCTATGAACGCAGAATGTGAGACGAGTATCATAGTGTCTAAACCTTTTTCTCCGTCTTAAGAATGATGGACTAGATAATAAATCTCCCCCCACCCCACCCCCCGCCTAGGAAAAGGCAACGTAAAAGAAACTTACAAAGAGCATTTTGATTTACGGAAGTCCTTCAGTCTTCCCTTGTCATTCTTCATAGATTGAAAGAAATAGCTAGTCCATTTCCTACAGAGTCAACGCCATTAGCTGAACTTGAGTGCCTGGCAGTGTATCGTAGTAGAATCTGATTGGACATGTAGCTCAGTCGTGATCCAGGATTTTGCTGGGAAAGATTGCATGTTTGTGTGATAAAGACTCATCTTGGACCTGAGCAAAACAGCCCCCTCTTGAAAATTTGGCTAATTACACTTCAGGCTGTGAATTAACTGGAAGATTATAACGTGGTTTTCCACAGTCCTTTTAAGCACTTTTATTTCAACGTAAGGAAAACAGACAACTTCCCTTGGGAGGGAGCGGAATATTTTTTTCCCTAAGACTAGAAATGTCTAGGTTTACACCTCACAGTGACTATGGCTTTACCTTATCCTTCCGCTTTGTAGATTTTTCCTGAATGGATGACAAAATCACGTAGACTACTGCTCTCGCACTCGCTGGCAAAATAAATAAAAGCTAATCACCTTCCAGGCATCAGTGCGATGTGTCTTTTGTTTTGTTTTAATTTCAGGTTTGCCGAGAATTCCAGCGTGGAAATTGTACCCGTGGTGAGAACGATTGTCGCTATGCTCACCCTACGGATGTTTCCATGATTGAGGCAAGTGATAATACCGTGACAATCTGCATGGACTACATCAAGGGGCGATGCACCCGGGAGAAGTGCAGGTACTTCCATCCTCCTGCACACTTGCAAGCCAAACTCAGGGCAGCTCATCACCAGATGAACCACTCAGCTGCCACTGCTATGGTGAGTAGGAAGGAGGCAGGTGTTGTGGGCCATTGTGGTGTAATGATAGTATGTTCCCCAGCTTGTCAAATACCCCTATAACCATGATCTTGGATGGTCATGAATGGATCTCACTCTGAATAGCCAGGGTTATAAGCTGGAGAAGAGAGAACCTGTTTATTCTGCTTCATTCACTGAGATTTTCTCATAATAATCATTTCAAAGCTTTACTAACGCTTTTCATTGACTGTGCTTTCTTCCCATCTTTAGAGGAAGGCTAAATTATATAATTTAAACAGGAAATTATTTTTGAGTGGTTTTTGATAGCCTGACTCATTCTAATAACCTACAAAGGCAGTAAGTTACCTCTCGGCCCCATGAGGGATGCAGGAGGTAGGGAAAGTATACGCACAACACTCCAGTGTGATGGGTTGAGAAGCAGGAATTGGGGTTATTTAAGTTGGTCATAGCTGTCCGTGACTTTGATAAGCAACTTGCAATTTCTTTTTTGATGTGAGCCTTTCCTCATGTCATAGGGTATAATAATCCCAATAAGGGACCAAACCCAACCCTGATGAAACTTTGTGTTTCCGGGCTGTAGAGGGGAGGGGGAAAATACTCACCCACATGATCCTGAAGCCCATGACAGGAACTTACCTCTTCCTAAAAGAGATACATTTATTTTCAAGCATCCCTATTTGTGAAGAAGGTTTTCCTCACATTGAGTCAAAATCTACATTGCCATCACCAGAACTTAACACTTATTTCATTACACAAAATAAGTCAGTCCCTATTCTGTAGGAATGAGACTCTCCTGTCTTTTTTCTAAGGCAAATACTCCAAATTTCTCTGAACTTTTCCCAGGGAGGGTAGATGGAAGGACATAGCACCAATTCTCTCCCTTGATCTGGAAATCAGTCTGTTGATGAATTTTGAAAAAACTTTGCCAAGTGGTTTTTGTCTTAAATTCTTTCAAATGAAGGAATTTTAAGCTATGGAAATAGCAAAGTCTCCAGAATGTTCAGTGCAGGTTTCAAACCTCCCGTCACTTCTGTTGGTGACATAGAATTTAGAAGCAGTGTAGGTCTGTAACAGAGAGGAGGAATGCAGTAGGCCCCCAAAAGGAAAGGTTCTCATATGCCTGGGATGTACAAGGAACTTCTTGCTTACGCCATTGAGCACCTGTTTCGTGCTCAGTCATAGGGCCTTCCTATGTATGTGTCCATTTTTCATGACTTGGGTGTGTTTGGCAGAAGACATAGAAGTTAGCCCCAAATTTCCAGGCAGAGAGTTAACTATTTATTACCTGATAGGCCTTCATTTGGTACTCGTGAATATCAATATAAAATTCCTTTCTGAGTAACTGATCAGAGCAGAATCTTAACAGTAAGGTCAGATTGGCCACCAGAATTGGTTTCAGGTAAGATCAAGTGAAGGAGGCTTCTTGGAGTAATGTAAGCTTTCTGGAGTACTCCTCAGCCAGCAAAAAAAGAAAGAAATCTTGCCATTTGCAATGATGTGGATGGAACTAGAGGGTATTATACTAAGCAAAATAAGTCAGAGAAAGACAATTATCATGCGATATCACTGATATGTGGAATTGGAGAAACAAGGCAGAGGATGATAGGGAGAAGAGGAAAAAATAAATAAGACAAAATCAGAGAGGAAGACAAACCATAAGAGACTCTTAATCATAGGAAACAGACTAAGGGTTGCTGGAGGGGAGCGGGTGGAGGGATGGGGTAACCGGGTGATGGGCATTAAGGAGGACACGTGATATAATGATCACTGGGTGTTACAGAAGACTGACGAATCACTGACCTCTACCTCTGAAACCAGTAACACACTCTATGTTAATTAATTGAATTTAAATTAAAACAATAAATTTTAAAAAAAAAATAAAAGAAGCCAGGCATTAAAAAAAGAAAGAAATGTAAGCTTTCTATATTTTTAAAGATTCAGAGCTGAAACACTTCGCAAAGATTTTTTTTTAACCTTCTTCATGTTCACGTGCGTAGCTCAGCTTGATTTCACTGAAAGCAGTTTGTATGCATTTAAAAGCAGAAGAGGGGAAGGGTAAATATTTAGTTCCCAAAGGAAAATAGAGATACCTTTAGACTTTGAAATCCACAGGAAAAAGGAGGTCATGGCTTGCCCCCTTTCTGGCATATGGAATGCTAGTCACTCAACCCAAGGGCTCCTGTCTCCTTAAGAATTTGGAGCACACCCGAATCTTGTCACCGGGACATGTTTTTTAAGTCACGTGTAATTTGCTGACAAAAAAAAAAAAAATGTAAAAAGTCATGTCAGACTTCTCCAGTGAATCTGATCAGGAGCAAACTTGACTGAGTATTATAAGCACAGTGGGATTTTGAAAGAAGTGTAGACATGAAAGAAGGATTTTAAATTCTAATGCATTTTAGAATTAAACCTGACAAGGACTTAATGAAGCCAGTGATACATCTTGAGATGCACAGCGAGCATCTATAAATGAGAATTGCATGCATTTTGCTAACTGTGTCACCTGGGTGAGGCAGGTGGTGGGGAAGAAAAGAATTTATTTGCTTTTCCCTTACATTTTAGTTGGGAGAAGCACAGTTCTGGATTTGGACCCGAAGCTCTTCGATTATTTGGATTTTGTTTTATGGAACTACAGTATCAGACTCTGACCTCCCGACATCTGTCTTATCACCTATATACCATTGATCTCCTAGATCCATGTTGGGATTTTAGCTAGCAAAAATCCCTTTCCTGCTCTATCTGTTGCTTCTGCTCATCTCATTGTAATAGATCCAGGGATGAACATCCCCGAGGTGCTAATTTCAAATGATTATTTGCTGTTAAGCTTCGGGTCACATCTTGCTCAAATGAGGAGGCCCCTGTTTATTTGCCTAAATGAGTGAAGTTGAAAATCGGGTTTTTTCCCCAGTATGTTTATTTCCCATTTGAGACTAAGTACTCATCTAGTCCATTGCTCAGTGGATAGGCTACCGAGGCAGAGGGTTCCCAGGCCATGCCTTCTCTAACTGCTGCTTGCTCGCTTTGAGTACATTTTTTACTTTCTCTGGTGCTCTGTATTAATCCCTCCCTCCCTCGCAGGCCCTCCAGCCTGGTATGCTTCAACTGATACCAAAGAGATCGGCACTTGAAAAGACCAATGGTGCCACTCCGGTCTTTAACCCCAGTGTTTTCCACTGCCAGCAGGCTCTGGCTAACCTGCAGCTCCCACAGCCGGCATTTATCCCTGCAGGTGAGAACAGGGCTCTGGGCCGCGCGAGGCTAGCGATGTTGTGAATGTGTACAGTGCACGCCACCTGCCAAAGAGCTTTAAAGCGAGCACTGTCCATGGGAGTTTGGGTTGGAAATAAAATAAGGCTGTTAGACTTGATCTTTCAGTCTATAGGACCAAATGTTTCTATGACTCCTTAAGAGTAATGGTTTGAAATCAAATGAGGGAAAACTGTCAACATTTTTCTTTTTAGCATTTCTTAGTTTTTGCTTCTGATGATTGTATCACTTGGTTCGGTCTCAAACTAATTCCTGGACTCTTAGGTATCTCTTGAAAAGACACTGGTCACCCCTCAAAAAAATAAAGTGTTTCCCAGCTTGAGCATTGCAACAATACATAATCTGTATATCTTTGATATGCCAAAGATAGTGATAATGAAACTACCCTTGAACTTATAATGTAGTTATAAGACAGTATAGCGTATATATATATATATACACATCTCACATACTTTTAGCCTTTAACTCTTATACCAATTAATATAAAAAATAGAGCAGTTTACCATATTTTCCTGATACTATGCAGGAAATTTTGTTACCTTCTACATTCAAATGTATGTAATAGCATAACAGTTTTGTACCAAATTGAATAGAAAATTTTGTTCAAATAAATATCATATATAAGAGGAAATACTGTTCTTCCTGTGGTTCAGTACTTAAGAATGATCATATAGTCTCTTAGGAATAAATTGTAAATACTAACCACTAGGAGTGCAGTAGATTTTTTTTTTTTACAAGAATCATAAATGCCCCAGTTGGGAAACTATTATTAAATGAAGCTGACATACTTTAAAATTAGGTTAGAAAGCCTTATTCATTGCATAAACATACTGAACACATGGCATTGTATACCTATACTGGAAAACACCCATTGGTTAATTGATAAATTAATCAGCTAATTAATTTAGAAGGAAACCAAAGAAAACCGGTCTTTAGTTGCTAACCACGGTAGTTCTTTATTTTAAAAACAGAAGTTTTATAATTTTTAGACTTTTTTTGCTGGATATGGCTAAGGTAAAGTCTAGATTTAGGAACAAAATATCAGAAGGATCCCTTTCCCCTCAATTAATAACAAAATTAAAATCTGTCGGGCTCAGTGCCCCCTCTTGATGAAAAGCCTATTTGCTCTATGTTCATAGTCAAGTTCACGGTTGTGAGGTGGAAGAGGCTGTGGTAATTTAAATGCAATTTAAGTGAGGTAATTCCTTTAAGGAAAAAAATTAATGTTCATTTTTATACCTAAGAATCAAGAATTACTTTGATTACCTGGGTTGGGGAGCTTCAAACTAAGCTGTAATTGTAAGCATGGGGGTTTACTGGATTTGCATGTGCTCATTAATTAATGTTGCAAAGAATATCTTTCTAGTTAAAAATGATTTCTCTCCGTAAAGATTTAATAATGAAATCTCTTTCCTTTACTTTTCACGCTTTTCTGCATGGTGTACAGGGCCAATACTGTGCATGGCACCCGCTTCAAGTGTTGGTAGGTTTTGTACAAACATTCTCACCTTTTTCTAATCCAAAAAAAAAAGTGTTTTTCTGTCATGACTGTGAAAGAGATGAGTGACTGGGTGATGTGGTTCATGGGCCTCTGGCTTGGGAGGAAGGGGCATTTGGAAAGCATCAGGGCACAAGGAAGAGAGGAAACAACATCAAGAAGCTTGGAAATGGTATCGTGGTCTGCCTTTGCTGTATGGAAGGCCCAGCATATGAACGACAAAAGTTGCAAGAAGGTACTTGCTTTTCACTCCAATGTGAACACTGTGGCTATGGACCTTTCCCTCTCCTGCTATTATAATGCAGATAGTCCATGATTGGAATCATTTATAGGTACAGATATCCTAGAAAACCGGTTGCATCACTAAGCTGTAAGCGGGTTAGGGTACTTCATCCCAAATCGGAAGAAAGCAAGAGAATTCTGCACTTTCGTATTTTAAAGCTCATAGTTTAGCGCTCTTTGGACATTTTCTGGATAGTGAAGATTTAACAGGGTGCTGTTTCACATCCCTGTGGAATGACAACGGTGCTACACTCTTGAGTCCCAGCTGATCGCCACTGGAGCCCAATACGGACCCTGCCATTTCTCTCCTTTCATCCTAAAAACTGCAGCTGAAATATTTTGAAGCATTTCCTTAGCCAGTCAGAATGGGAAGTTTCATTCTTAGCTTTACATTTGTTGCTTTCAATGTGTAATTTGTAAAGCCTGACAAAACAGTTCTTCCTCTCCTGCCCCCACCAAAGTTATCCAGAAGATCTTAATCATTCAGTACTCGACGTTGACAAGGGATGAGTTAGGCAAAGCTAGAGCCTTCCCTGGTGTTCTGGGATGAATTCCGTGGTGTTCTGGGAGGAAGTGCAAGATGCATGGGAACCAGGCACAACAGATCATTTCAAAATGACTCTGTGGGAATATGTGATTCTTTTTTTTTTAAATTTATTAGTTAGAGAGAGAGAGAGCACAGGCAGAGAGAGGCGGGCAGAGGAAGAGGGAGAAGCAGGTTCCCCGCCAAGCAAGGAGCCCGATGTGGGACTCGATCCCAGGACGCTGGGATCATGACCTGAGCCGAAGGCAGCCGCCTAACCAACTGAGCCACCCAGGCGTCCCGGGATATGTGATTCTTAACCATCACTTACCCACGGATCCTTTAATCAGTCACCAGTACTTCTGGTAGCCATCTCAAGACCATTCTTACCGTCACTAACACTGAAGAAGACAAGAAAGAGACTTGTTGCCATTGTAGGAATTCGTAGTTCCTCCAGTCCATGGGCACAGACGGGGGGGCAATAGCTCCATTTGACACAGGGAGGAGGTGTCCCACCACACCCCCCCACCCCACCGTGTCCTATCCATCCAATACTTTTCATACTTAATGAGAGTTTGCCACTGCCTGATGCCCATCCTGTTGGATTACACACAGTAGTAACACGAACATAGCAAAGGTTGATCCTTGGCCTTGGAGGTGGGGCCTCCATTATGGAGGGGTCGGCTGTCCCCTGTAGAAAGTAAAACATGTCCACTGATACTAACAGGAGCATCACATGCGTAGGATTAGAACAGACTTCTGCAAGTTGGTAAACTGTATCTCTGTCTTCACAGTTTGTGACTGCCCCCCGTCTTTTCACCCAAGAGCTCTGTGTAGGAATGCAAACAGTGTGCTTCAGCGGCACCGCTTCTAGTATAGTTGGTGTGCTCCAAAAGGGAAAACAAGAGTGGTTTTAGAATCGGCAGGTGATGCACTAAGGGATGTCTGTAGGTAATGGGTAACTGGAGATACACTTAAGGGGTGACTGCAGGATTTCTGTTAATCACTGCTTGGGGTACATTTGTGGTTTCTGTGACATTGTTGTATATTGATTTTCCTCTCTCCAGGCCATTTACTTACTCTGTAGACTTTCAGAAAATCTGAATTCAGTGGATGTAGACATAAATTATTATATATGCATGCTCGCCATTTGCGCCGTACCATTCACACGTTAATTCCTTAGTTTGCTTTCCAGAATGAGCTAGAAACAAGAAAAGCATCCCAAAAGCTTTTTAAAATGAGATACAAACTAGAAAAAAAAATCCTGAAAGAGACGTGACAGCTGCTAGCCTTACAGCCCTTGCTTTAATAATTGCAATGAAGACAAGGTTTTGACAGATATTTACGAGGAAGGACCCCATGTGTGTGTTTAACAAACAGAGGATTTGCCTTGGAAACCTAGGCTGTTTAATAATTTAATAATTGCAATAATTGTGCTTTTAAAAAACCTGCATGCATAGCCCACTATATTCTTCATCTACCACCAATCAAACTGCCATTTGTGTGTGTGCGTGTGTGTATGTAGATGAGGTAAGTCTACCTGTACCTGTCTCTTTGCACCTGCCAATCTAGTGACGGTACTCGGGTCTCTAAGTTAGTGAACCCGAGCACCAATTCACACTTTCCCACTCACATTTCAGATGTGCCTCCCAGTCACTTGTCCGCTTGACTAGGTATTCTGATAGCTAGCCTTGGCAAAATCAGCTTTTGTCATATGCGCTCATCATAACCCCTTCCAACAGTGTGGCCTTTTAAGTCAACTATATGATGGGATTCTGCTAAATAACAAGCTGTTGAGAATGATTCCATTTTCCTTAATGGTGACTATAATTGGCTTTCCCCTTTTCTCTTTTTAAATTTTCCCCCCTCCCACGCTGTGTTGCTTTGCACTGACTGTGATTGCATGTTGCACCCCGGTGTGTCCATTACGATGATGTCACATGGCTTGTTGCTGTGGTACCTACCACGCCCCATCCCATCGTTTCTGTCCTGGTTGCGTAAACCCTCCACCCTCCTGTGTGTTGCTTCCATGGTTTCCTACTGAAAGTGCCCATGATGCACGGCGCGCCTCCTACCACTGTGTCTGCGGCAACAACACCTGCCACCAGCCTTCCATTCGCTGCAGCGGCTACAGGCAATCAGGTTTGGCTATTTCTTTTACCTGTTCACACCTAGACAACTTCCATGTGTTGGTAAGGCCCCGTATATGCCTTTGGGATTGGCGAGAGACATTGATCCGTCCTCCTGTGTGTTTCTTAAGGAGTCGTTACATTTTGTGTATCTTCCTGCGACGAACCAGCAGTTTTCTCATTTTGAATTAGTTACCAGAGGTCGCTCTTCCTATGCTATGCTCTCGATCGCTGCTGTCACACCAATCCTCAAACACATATACGAAGTACTCCTTGAATGCTTCCTCATTGGTCAAGAGAAGAATTTATTTTATTTATTACCACTGTTTTGGTTATTGTGTTTGAACTTGCACTCAGCACCATCATCGCCTTTTACCTTCAGATGTGCTGGAAAGAAAGCCAAATAACGCACTTCTTTCCAGCGCATAGATATCCTTACCATTACCCCGTGATGACATCAGAGATTTCACACTGACACTCGGTGACACTCAGCGATGACATCAGAGATCTCACACGGGCATTAGATGTGCCTGCCTTGTTGTGATTTTCATTTGCTTTAGGTATTTACAGGCAGAGTCCCAGAACAAATTTTAAACTGGGGGAGAGTCTCCAAATTGTCATGAGGTACATATAACAATCATCATGGAACATGAGGGCCATTTTGCCTTAAGGTGGTAACCGCGCTTTAAGACTGCACGTTCCACAGCTGCTTCAATTACAAGTGTGATAACCACACAGCACACAGAGCATTAATCCACTGAGAGAATAAGCCACATTCTAATCTGTGCTTTGCAAAATTAACTATTAGTGGATATGGTTAATATGTCTCAATTTTTCTGCAAAATTGATTATGCCTTTTAATTGCCATGTCCAAACAGTGAACAAAATAAATGGGATTCTTTCAAGAAACTATTTTAATCTACAATCTTTTTTACTACTATAGATACCCCCATTATCAATAGATGAACTGAATAGCAGCATGTTTGTTTCACAGATGTAGAAGTTACCAGTAGAACAGTAAGTTTCTTTAAGTATTAATATGAATATTATTTATAGATGATATCTTTTATTTACACAATTGCATTTGCTAAAGGCTTTGGTAAATATTTTCATTAATAGGCGTTGCTTATAACTTAGATCTTGAGTTAAGCATTCCAAATTTTCCAAATTGAAATGTGGAGAGCAAATATGCAATTTTTTCTATGAAAAAAATGACAGCCAGTACTGTTTTCCCAATGAGCTTACAAATTCTGAGATGTTTTCCTATTATTAAAGGAGTGTGAGTTGTCAGCCCAAGGCACAGATCACTTTTGAATATTAATTCCTTAACACTTTTCTAGCTTTGTTTTGTTGCTGTTGTTGAAGCAAAGTAATTTTGTCACAGTCTGACTACAGTGAATATCTTAAAAGACAGCAATATGCTTCTCCCATGATGTCGTAAGAGATCGTGCTTTTTATGCTCTGCCATTTTGTGTTGCTTTCCATGTAAGTCTATCAGAATTGCTCCAACTGTTTTGAATTTTGAGTTACATAATTTAGTTAATGTAATCATTATTTTCATTCAAATTGTGGCTTTTTTTAAATTGTTGTTGGATTCCCTCCCCGCCCCCCACCCCTTTGATCTCCCGTTTGCCCAGTCCAGAGCCAGGCAAAGCACACACTTAATTTGAGCAGTCCTTCACTTGGAAATGGGACTTTTCAAGCCAATTGGGACTCCCGAGGTATCTTAATCAATGACTGATAGGGACTTATTAAGCAAGGATGTGGATTCTGAATTGCATATATTAGTCATTGAAAGTTTGAGGTTCTCAGGGCTGGAGTGTTTTCATTTAATTGATGGAGGTGATGGTTCTGTTCTCTTGGTGAACTAGTCCCCAGAACCTGTCTCAGAACATGAACTCTGTCCTGGTCAGAGCCTATGGCTGACTGCACATTAGACCATTAGACAAACAAGTCCTTCCAAGCATAAGGAATGTTTTTAAAAGACACCTTTGAGTGCATGGAATAATGGAATTAGCTGTAAATCGTAGTTGTTTTCAGGGCAATCATTTGGGATGGTGGCAACTTGGGATTAGCATCCAACATGAGCATTTAGGTTTTGCAGACACCTGCCTGATTCTCATGGGCTGCTCTACAACAAAGTAAACAAAAGTTGTCAAATATAATGATGAGCTTTCCAACAGCTCATGTTTGAGAATCGTGATTCCTTTTCGCTAGATTCTATTGGAAACTTTAGATGCATTTGGCTTCCGTGCATAACAGATCTTGAAAATTTCTCCAGAGTTCAAAAACGTAGTTTTGTAAAATGCTATATACCTAGATCTCACACCTTGGCTATTTCTGCATGGCTCGAAACCATTCAGATAAAAAAGTTTCAAGTGTATTTAATATTTGCATGTTTCAAAATGGTGAGTATCGAATGTGTTTTCCCAATGTACATTTGAAGGAAGTTGAAGGAAGTGGAGAGGTGGGTAGCTGTTCATCCACGCATTCAGGCATTGTGCAGATGATGCCTTAAATGCCTGAGCACATGTCTGTCACCTTAGGGCGATTATTCTGCACACTAGCACTCAGTGAGGCCACAAACTGTCATGCCGTATGACTCTCTGTGACCCTTTCCAACAGCCGCATTTTCACAGGTGTAGGATATGAAACTCGAAGTGGGAGATATATTGGCAGTTCACATACAGAACTGGTGCAAGAACCAAGTATCCCGACTCCTACTTCAATAACCCCTTAATATTTCTCACTCTTTCTCTCTTTTTGTTTTTTTTTCCCCATTTCAGTTGAAATTCTGAACAACAGAGTTACGGAGTATCAAGATCTCTCCATGAGAACCTCCATATGGCCTTTCCATGTATATTCTCATAGGTCCTCTTCTACCAACGCAACAATAAGTGTGCTGCGGTCAATATATTAAACAAAACGCATAGACCAACCAACAGATTCAATTGACAAAACCAATAAAGCGTGAAACAGTCAGTGGAGATGTTAAAACAGCATAGAAAACGAGTAACTACCATTTATCTTATTTGAATTAGTAGGTAGAATGTGACTGTAAAGTTTTGTAGTTTGTTGCATTATTCTTTGTGATTTTCCAATAACCATTATGCTGAGTGAATCTCCACAGTGGGTAAATGTTTGTCTGTTTTAGAAGTGTTACCTTACTGTTTTGTTTACACAATAGTCTATTGGGTTGATTTAGAATGTAACAAAGGTATCCAGTACCATTTTCCTCACTGTTGTATTGTATTGTATCGTGGTGTGTTGTGTTAGATTCTTACATACTATAGTGTTTTCCTCTAGATGTGTGGTGTTTGATTTCAACTAAAATATTACTAACGGGAAACAGAAATATGTGCGTTTGAAAAATGTAACAGATTAATGTTAATATGCTTTCTCTCTCTTCAGAACATTTCTGTAGGTTTCTTGGGGCAGACATTCATTATAAACATGCATGTGTATGATTTGTACCTGCCGATCTGACCTTGCATAATACAATCACGTGACTAGGGTTTTTTGGGGGAGAGAGAAATTATTATCTGCAGGAAAAAAACAGGGAACTTCTAAAGATATGAACCCCTAATCTCACTCCTCAAAAAGCTTGCAGAATTACAGTTTACTTTTAAAGGAATTTCTCAGCATTTATGTGAAGTGCCCATTACGTTTCTTGTGGTTCAAGGATCCTATCTCCTAGGTTAAGCATCTAAAGCTGAACCATTTGTCAACTTCAGCTGAAGATTGGTATTTGGAGGCTTAAAAGTATGCTTGATTGTAGGTTATAAATTAAACAGGAAGGTGAGGGCGTGGAGATAGTTTTCACGTTTTAGAGGAAAGTGCGGGAAAACCATTGCAATGTGACCTTTTGCACAAGTGCCATTCTCTGGCTGAAAATGGTGCATTCTCTTTAGACTACTCTGAATAATAAGAGGCAATCTTGCAAAAGTCAGGGTGAAAGGGAAATGGTTCCAAGTGAGGCCTTTCCTTCCCAAATGGATAGCCTTCCCCGCTGATCACAGCTGGAGCGTGAATATAGGTCTGGAGAAACAGTGGGGTTGAGGAGGAGGGTAGGAAGGCATTTCAAGTGAGGCTTTGGTTTACTCACTACTGCTAGGAAGGCTGTCCACAGTTGTCTTTAGCTTCAATTCACAGAATTTCCAGTTCCATTGAACACTTCAACGAGGGAGCCAGCCTCTGTGTCAAGTTGCCTTTCCCAGACTTCATTGACAACAGAGTCATATCATAACCAAGCCCTTTTTTTGTTTCTTCATTTAGATTTGCTTGTTTTTATATGTACTTGAAAACTGTAATAGAGAGGTTCTCAGCACCCTTTGGTTGAGACAGACCAGCTGTGCTCCATGGAGCTGAGCTGAATTCACGTTACTAATCCTTCTGAAATAATTGTATGACCAAGTAAAATGGTTCCCTAAGATACTTCACATCAACCTAGGTTTAATATTTTCTAGTAAATACATATTCTTTGACTAGAAAGCATACAGTCAGCAAATTTAATACGTATAGCAGGTTTGTTTTCCTTCATGAAAATGACAAGCCAAGAGAAAATCGGATTTAGGATTCCTTAAGCTGGCTAGCAGCATTTGAATCACAGAACAGTGGAGTTGGCACCACCTTCTCAAGAGGGTTGAAACTAGGGCCCGGGGCACGTGACCTGCCTACAGCTACCTACCTAACTGGTGGCAGTGAGACCCAGAAAAATCTCCCAACTTTCGGTTGTTCCTCTGTTTCGTGCTATTGGTGCTTCAGAACATTCGAGACTCTATCCCAAAGCAGATCCATTCTGCTCAGAATACAAAATAGCAAAATTAGCTGCACGGTAGCTGATATCCTGTTGTTCTTGATGATCAATCCCGAATCACAGTCATCAGTCATTTCTAAATGGTCTTGCTTGCATCAAGACACTGTCATCTGTTAACAGTATTGCCTGGCATTAGAGAACCAGAGGGGTCCAGACTTTGACCTGTTGATTCTTTGAACCACTTCATTTCTGTTTCCCCAAATCTTAACCTTGAGAAATAACTTGTGTATAGATCCTGTGCCAGTGCCTCTCCAGAAAGGCAGAGCTAATCCCACAAACCCAGGAAGGAAGCACCCAAGCTACTCTGGGCTTCTTCCTTAAGGGGGATAGAGATGTCTTCAGTATGAAATGAACTCTTTTGTGTAGTTTTGATGTTTTGATACAATGTACTGTCTCATTTAACCCTTTAAACTTCTGACGAAGATGTACGTAGACCAGAAGCGTAGCATACCATGGTTTTTATGATGCTGTGAGCGCTGGAAGACATCAGTGATGACTTATTTTTTAGTAAGAAGTTCAGTGAAAGATATTCAGGTAGTTGGAGTTTTAGGTGCCACAATATTTGAGAGTTGGCATTTTAAAAGTTAACTTTGTAAGTGAATTTAAAGAAAGAAGATTCAAGGCTCTAAAGTTTTGCTCAGATGCAAAAGAACGTTGACAAAAATGCAGTTGTAAGATAGCACTCTTTAAACTAGTTGTGCAATGACTTAATGCAGATTCTCTTTATTCAAGAAAAGAAACGAAGAAACGAGAGTCATTAGACTATAAATTTCCAGTTAAAAAGCCAAGTCACAAAACTAATCAGTGACTCTAAACAATAATTTACTGGATGAATTGTATATATAAAATTCTAACCACTTGTGATTCTTAGTTGATGTTTTATAAGCTTTGTATTGTACAAGGGCTTCTTATTTATCCAAAATTACTGTTTTTGTCCATTTCTCTCAGCCTTTTGCAAAAATAGGCAAGAGTACTGAAACTTGGATAAAACAGGTCAGATATACAGAGAAAATAATCTAATCTAAAAGTTATCTGTTAAGAAGGTTTTAGTAGTTCAAAAAAAATTTAAAGGCACTATGTGAACAGAAGTATATTTTAAAGAGGGATTAAGATGAAATTAAAACCAAATGGATTCATAAAATCGCTATTTAAATACAGTATTTACTTTTGCAATTGGAGCATGATTCTGTAACCAGCTGTTGCATTTCATCTCACTTGTCTAGACTAGAGTCTAATTTGTAGTTCATTGTCAAGTGAAAAGCCATCTTCTCCCTCCTCCATCAACCTTTGCCATCCGTTTTTGAACATGCGAAAGCACTTTGATCTTGCCATTAAGTGTTGTCCTATACCACGAGGCTATGTTCACTAAGGTTCCGACTTACTTTAGCCTGTAGGGTAGGCTGTAATGCACAGTGTGATTAGAAACTGGAATTCTCTTTCTTTTTGTCCCTTCCCCATTTCTACACACATTGAAATAGAAGTAGGGAAATAGGCTCTCCCAGTTGTGTTGAATAGATATGGGAAGATAGTGGCCTCATTGTTCATTTTACCAGTGCCTGTGGAAGGCACCAGAATGAATAGTATCTAAGAGTATCACAACTTTTTTTGCAAACTTAGTTGATAGCATCATCAAACTGTAGATAATAATTGCAAAGATAGGTTTTGAGCACCAAGTCACTAACTGGTGCCACGTTTTCATTTTTCTTTTTAGTTTTTAAGGTTTTTATTAGACTACATGTTTTTTTTTATATCTCTAAGTCACTAACAAATTTAACTTTGCAGGAGAGTTAGAGAAGAGTTTACAATTTACTACATGTACTCAACCCACCTAGATAGGTTCTAAAATGACACCGAAATATGACAAAATATAGATTATAGTCCGTAACTATTCTTACAGTTCACAGTTTAAGAACAAACTTAACTTTATATACAAATAATAATTTTTAACTAATTATATTTAGTCGTTGCTTTAGCAACAAAACTACAACATGGCTACCTTTAGACACGTGGTTTTTTGTGATAATTTTACTTATTAACTATACATGGTTTTTGACAGTATGAGCATGTAGAAGGTACAGCTCAAAACTCAGAGAACAGATCTGGCTGAATTTTTCTTTAATCCCACCTTGCCATGAAAAAGCTGAATTTGTGTCCTTGTATGACTTTCTCATCAAAAAGTTTACAACACATGGATTCTAGAGTCAGGCTTTATAGCTAATAGAATTTGTTGTGTGGATAGGGTTATTCCACAGTATTTCGATTTCAAAACCTGATCATTGCACTTCTAATCTATTGCCTGGCCTTTTTTCATAACATTACTTATTCCAAATTATTCTATGCAGGAGGCATAGCTGTCCCTACAAAAATTCTCTTTTCTGGAATTACATACCCACCCCCAACACATCCAAATGAGGATTAGAGAAAGATGGATGTGTGTTTTGAAATGAATTCATTCATATTTGTAAAACCGTGTGTAAAGATACTGTGGAATGACCCCTTAACAGTGTTTGAGAGATATATGCTGCAGTTAACTGATGGTCTCAGCGAGGGTGCGACTGTGTGAGACACACCTTTTTTGCACTTATGTACATAGTCCATGAACGCTATGCTTGGAGCTTTTGTTTTTTAAATGTAAGAGACCTGTGATAATAGCGAAAAAGTTAGTAAGATAGAGTTATTTCTAAGGCCTTGAGAAGGAGGGGCGTTTTGCTAGAAGACTTAGCTAAAGCACGATGTTGCTTTGCTGTTGAGGAGGCTTTCTGGTTTGCTACGGTTCACCAAAAGAAAAGACCGGTAACAGGTTAGGGTCACCTTCAGCTAGCTAACAACGTGACCAAGAGCGAAGGTCCATCATTTTTTTTGCAAAACCAGTAGGAAAGATTGTTGACTTTTTAGACTAATCTCCACTGTAAACACACACACACACACACACACACACACACACACACACACATATATATATATATATGTATACCAGGCAGGTTTCTGAAAAAGGTTTTCTTTTTTCAATGGTTGCAAGCACTGAATTACCCTCTCATTTTGATCAACTTAGATTTCATCTCTCACAGAAAATTACCGATTGAGAGGTATTCCTTACATCAATTAATATCCACTTAAGTGACCATCAAAAGTGTTAATGTTCACCACTACTTCTTAAAAACGCTGATCCCAAAACCAAACTGGCAACCATTGAAAGATTTAATTTCACAGTTGCATACGGCCAGCTCGGGGCATTTCATTCCCTCCAACAGAAGAAGAAAGAAATGCTCCTTGTTCAACTTTATAAATGTTTTTACTTACCTTATGCCTGTTCAGTGGAAGCTGTCCTCTGACTTGCCTTTACTATATTAGAAAGTGCTTCACGGTGCCATATAGCCTCCTACTGTTTTAACTAAACAGAAGAGAACCCGCCCAAATCTCACATATGAAGGAGTTGGAAAAGGATGTTTCAATCAGACCATCTCTGTCAATTTCAGCTCCCCATCACCTACCATTCCCCCATCTAACTTTTTGTTGCCTCCAGGCAATGGGGTCAGAAAGGTGTGAGGATAGGTCACAGGAGGAAGTGAGAAGGAACCCACCCTGGGATCAGAGGAGCTGGTATCAGTATCACTACCCATCTTGCTGGTTCTCCCTTACAGAGAGAGGAAAACAAGCCAAAGCCAGAAAGCAGTCCAAGCCTTACAGTTGTCCAATAGCTCAGGGCCAGTTGGTTAGAAATTTCTGTCTTTTTTTTCCCCCTTCAGCCCTTAATACTCAAGAGTCAGCTCTGCAACTAACAGCCTGACCATCTGACCAGCGTCTTCGCTGGTCCAATTGTAAGCATTCACACATTCTATAGTTAGGGACTCCAACTTCCAGCTCACTACCAACATATTTTCCCTACTTAACCCTGCGTTCTTGTGTTGATAGTCCCCTGTGAACCTATAAGCCACAACAATATATTTTCATAAAGCCAAGAGAAATATACAATTTTAAGTGAAGAATCAATCTATAATATAGTAAGAATGAACCTAAAAGCATCACGAAGGAGAACCAATTAATTGATGACACATTATCCATGCTGACCACCATTGGGTCACACTTTTTGGAGCTGAAACACAGGGGCTGTGTTTCAGTGAGTCAGATTAGAGAAGGAAACATAACAAAAGGTGAATGACTTGAGGCCCAAAAAGGACCTCTGCTATTAAATCCAGGAAAGGTCTTCGTTGGGCCAGTCCATACAGTTTCCAGCCCCTCCACTTGGCCTTGCCTAGGAAAGAACCACCCATTAATACTCCAAAGCAGGCTGATTCCACAGAAATTTTATCTTTAAATACAACCCATCCTCAATAATAGTAGACCAAAAAGGAAAAAAAAGTATCACTCTAAGTCCCAACTATTTGAAGTTATTGCAAAAATTCTCACTAGTCACCTTCTACATCATATTCCTTTAATTTTTTTTAAAGTACCTCTGTAACAAGACCTAAAAGTAACCCCACTTTAGGCCATGCTCTTTTCTCCCAAAACACACAACCTACAGATCTATCTGTCATAGAACTGCATGGTTGCAAAGCTTTATTTCTGTATACGGATGTTGTCCGCTCATGATGGAAACCAAATTATTCTGTGTTGCTGTCTTTTGTGTCTAGCAGTTGAGAGAATGAGACACCCATCCTATTGTTGGGTTCTGGGGTTGCCCTTTTCAAAATAAATTTCCTTTTATTATTGTTGTTGCTGCTTCAGTTATTAGCAAATGAATCATTTGTTATCATACCCCCAAATTACAATCATTTAAATTTTAATAAAAGGTGTTTCTAAATGTACTCTTTTTTTTTAAGGGCTAACATTGTGCGCTTATGTAACAACAATCCAGTACAATGTAGAAAATGAAGCACAAATTTGGGACAAAAGAATGTCAATTTAAAAATACCTGTCAGTAGGAAAATTATTAGCCATGTGCAACAATTATGGATTTAAATAATGACCACAATATTTCACAGATGAAAACTCTTCCCAACATATTTTGCCTCCAAAATGCCATAGTTCATTCCCTCAACTGCTGTCAATAGGGTAGATGCTTGGATTTTTTTTTTCCATCCCCCCCGCCAAGTTATAGTGCTGTACTGCTCATTTGTGTTTAGAAGTATGTGTTATGCAAGTCATTTTAGTATGCTACCTGTGTTGTTTATTTTTTGGTTCTTTTAATAAAATACATAAATTTCATGGTTCTGTCTTTTTTTATGAATCCGTACTCATACATTAGGAGTTTACTTAAAAGCTATTCCTGTTCTGGTAGATTAATCCTAATATTTAGTAATTCTAGTATAAAATTTAAATTTATGATTTGGTCCCAAGTTCTATTTCATACATAGAAGAAATTTATTTCCAAATATACCTGAAGTATTAAGAATTATATAGATAATACACTCATTGTATTAGATGTATTAGTTCTCTGATATTGAAGTTACTAACACAAGAAAGGCACATGTGTATTTTAGTAAAAGAAAACTAAACATTTTGAGATAATGCTTGCTGGCTTCTATTGTACTTCAGAAATTCTGAGGCATTTCCTAAGATATTATAAGTTCGTATTTTCTACTTACTCGTTTCTATCTTGCATCTTCAGTGGAACATATGAAACCTGGGTTGTTCGTTCCATTTTTTTTTTCCCAAGATGGGCATCAATGGATTTTGTAACAATGAGATGCGTGAATTTTTCCATCACAATGTTTTCTCTCACTTAAAATTGCTTTTCATCAGGCACTGGAAGAAAAGATAATCATTTTTGTTCTTTAAGAAAGCAAAATGTAACTCGGTAATACTTTATTCTGTCAGATTTCTAAGTACTTAAAAACATTGGCCACTATTTGGTAGTCAGGCTGATAGAAAACAGAGGTGAAGAGTCTTTGGATAAGAGGTTAGGACAGATTCGAGTATTCTTCACCTGTCTAGAACTGTGCGGGGGGCCAAGGAGGAGGTCCAGTGTTGGCTGAATCCCACAGAGCTAAGCGCTCCCTTGTCCCCCGTGCCCCACTTTACCCTTTCTGAGCAGAGCGTGGTTCCCACTGTGGCATTTCCCAATAAGCCAACTTGGAGCCCTCAGGTGTGTTGTCCATGTTTCTGTGAGTCTGTGATAATCCCAAAGTGAAGACCAGTTCAGTATATAGACATTAACAAAAGGTCTTTGCCCTCTTCGGAATTCAGTTTATGTCTTCTTTGAAACTGGCGCGTGATAGGTAAGAATTCAGGGCAGGCATTTCCAAACCCTATCAAAATGGAGTTTCTATCGGGCCAGGGGGAGGTTGACCCTCAGGCAAAACTGGATGTAGGCTGTTGACCTTGGCACTTTTCAACCTCTATTCAGCAGCCTTCTAAGAACCTACTTTTCTCATCCCCCATGGTGGTCTCTGGCTCTCTAGAAGCTCCATGGTAGCAACTTATCAGACCTGCTCACCCAGACGGATCTGGACTTCGTTCCTTCAGAACTTCCCCATTGGGCATCTCAGGCTATGGAGAGCAGCTCAGAGCTGAGATCTAGACCAGTCGCACCACAGTGTTAGACTGGCAGTGTTTATGGGCTGTTCCCTGGGAGTGTTTGTATTTAAAAAGTCATGACTCAGGGCACCTGGCTGACTCAGCCAGTAGAGCTACATGATGCTTGATCTCGAGGCCATGAGTTCAAGTCCCACATGGATGTAATGTTTACTTAATAAATCGAAAAAAACAAAAAGGCATGACTAGATGAGGGGTAGATGTTTTTTACCAGGACAAACAGCATTTCCTGTGGATGAGTGGCACAGTCATACACCACCTCAAGAAGGCCCAAAAGGAAGGCTCTTGTAATTTGGTTATTGCCAGGAAAGTTCTGATATAATAATGAACCTAAAATACTGACCAGATTAGTAAACGTTCCAAAATTCCACAGGCCAGAATCCACTCCCGTAGTCAGTGTCTATGGTAAAGAATGTGACACAGGAGAGGCCTAATCCATGATCCCATTTCTCGAGGAGTCTAATGCTGACACTTGGCTGATATTCAACAGAGGGACACACAGACTCCGATGTTTTTCTTTACTCTTTCTTGTACGGGCCGTGCTCATTTAACTGAGCCTGCCCAGATTTTCCTTTCAGTGCTTGGACTTAGCTTTTTCCCTTAGGCAGGAGGACTGTGGTATGTGGGAACTAAGAGCTGAAAGCTCCAATGAGAGCAAGGACAGCCACCCAGATGGAAGGGTGACGTTTGTGAGAGGAACAGCAGGTCCTATTCCTGTCCTCACAAAAAGATGGCTGAAGCAAAGGGACAGCATTCCAAAATGGAACTCAGAAGAAGAAGAAATCAGTGTGAGAAGGAAGTTCTGGTCAGTGTAGCCAGCATTCTGGTATCGTGCGTGGAAATGGGGTGCAGTGCAAAGGCAGGCAAAGCACCTGGGGCAAAGCAAAAGAGATGCCAGAAAAACTGTAGGTTTTTCTGATGAGAATGAGGGAGGTTGCCTCCCTCACCCCATGAATGATTCAGCACATTGCATGTATGTATGGGTACAAAGAGGGAGATGGGTGAACAATCACAGGGTAAGTGTGCCCACAGCAGAAAGCAGTGGCGACCAACACTGGCTAAAGCAGACGCCTCGGCCATTACCAACAGGACCTGAGAGAGTGCTGAAGGAATCTGAGGAGTCTCTGCAGTCAGCCTGCTTCTAGAGATGCTATGGCTACAGAAGGTGATGGTCAACTTGTTGAGGGTCAATGTCGGTCTTAAGAAGAGGGTGGGGAAGAATCGGATTGGGACTGAAACATTGCCTTTAGCCTTCATGAACTGAAGAGTTGAACATTTCTTTTCTTGGGGGAAATTGGCAGTTAAGAGAGAAAGATACCTGTGTTAATTATATCTATATTTTCACACACATATATTTATGTATATGTAGTGAGTGGTTATTGATGTGCCTTTGTCAACGATTTAATAAACATATGTGTAACTCATTCAACGTGTTTTGGCTCTTGTCAGTGTCTATTTACAAAGCCCCTTGTTAAAGAAATCTTTTGATGGTTGTTAGAGTAGGAAAAGCTAAATTCACATGAATCCAGGTATTGAATGATCAAAATTTGAGGCCCAAGGTAGGGGCTGCTAGTAAATGAGGCTTTGGTGCCTCGCTGAATCTCAAGAGAGTGTTCACCATAACCTGAGCACTAGACAAGGGTAGAGACAACTGTAATAAGCAACTCCCTTCTCCTGAAGGACACCATCAGAGATCTTATAGATCTTGAAGACGCTTGGGATTCCAGAGTCACTGGGATGAGATTGTGGGGCCAGAGGGGCACTTGAGCCATTTGGGAAAAATGGCCCAGGAGGGGCAGACATGCGGCTACAACCACAACTTTCTAAGATGGAAAATTCATTATTTCTCTTCCCTGACTATAAATCTCCCAGATGTCTTCACTGCCTCGTGGGATAAAGCCTACACTCTAACACAGCAATTTTCTGTGCTCAGGCCTTGGGCTTGCCCTCTGTACAACTCCAGACAAACCAAACCACTGTTGGGGAAATATAACGAAGAACAAGACCTTCCACCCCAAAAATCCTCTCCACAAAGGGGACATGGGGACATGGGGACACTAGAAAGCTTAGGCCAAAGGTAGTAGTGAAAGAAAACACTTTTGTTATTGGATGAACTTTGAGCCAAAAGGGGATGCACACCATGGGCAATCCACTAAGGAAATTGCAAAGGCAGAAAGGAATCACCCCCTTATATGGCCAGGTGGATGGAACCCATTACATCCATGTTTACAAGGTCAACAATTACTGGTCTTCAGGTAAGAGGACTTGACAGCACCTTTTGATATTTGTAGTTGGTTCTAACTTTATCCTGTAACTGGGGAGACCACCAGTGTTGACTTTATCCATAGGAGAAACAAACTTTTCATATCTTTACCCCTGAGAGAGAGTTTTACAAATTGAAGCAAGGCATACAGGGAAGTTAGGCTGTGACCCTCCTACAGGAACAGAGATCTGGGGTTCCATAGCCCTTGATGTTTGCATTTCAAAGAGGGGGTTCCCAGGTCCCTGAGGAAGAGTGGGGGATTGTGAGGCTAGAGAAAGACTTGTTTAGCCATTACTAAGATTTATGTACATTTGACAAGGACAGAGGAAGAAATTTAGTCAGAAAAGCAAGGAGTGAGAAGTCCCTTCCCTAAGCCTCTTGTTTTTAATTTGTATTTGCCCTCTCACCACTCACATTTCCCAGACACATACTACAGTTTCCCATACCTTTGTGCAAATTTCTCTCTGCTCGAAACACCTTCCGTCTCCTTCCCCTCTTTCAAAACTCATTATTCAAGGTATAGATCAACCCTCAAGTCTTCCTTGAAGTCTTCTCTGGCCTTATCAGATACCACTGAGATGCAGCTAATATTTACTCAGTGCTTAGCAAGAAATCTCAAAGCTCAGTAACCACCTTCTAACATCTATATTCATCCTCCATTAAACTGGGCTTCTCAAGGGCAAGAACCAAGCTTTGTTGATCATGGTATCCTCTATGATGCCTTGAAAAGTAGCCATGCAGTAGATGCCTAATAGACTTTTGGAGAAATTATCAACTAGGGAATCAGAGCACTTTTACTGTAAAACAAAACAAAACAAAAAACAAACCCAAAAAACCCTCGTTCAAATAAAAGGGATTTGTGTAATGACAGAGGGAAATTTTATAAATTCCTATCACAGGAAGAGCAACAGGGCCTCACAGAACTGGAAAGTCATCACATAGTTTGTTTCTTCTCTGTCTCTCTTGATACACCTGTACCTGTCTCTCCTCTTCCACTCTCTCTTTCTCCCTCTCTCTCCCCCCAACCCCTCCAGTCTCTTGCTTCTCTGAAAACCAGCTTTCTCTGCTGACTTATCACACTCAGATGACTGATCAGGGCTTCTTCCAGAATCATAGTCTTATCCTAAGGGTCCATATCAGTGATAGCCTGCACCAGAAGCACCTGGAAGGCTTGTAAAACTTAGGTTGCTGGGACCCACTCAAGAGTCTCTGATTCGGTAGCTATGGGACGGGGTATGCGAATTTGCATTTCTAAAAAGCTCCCAAATGGTTCTGATAATCTGGGAACACAGCTTGAGAATGATTGATCTACTGGACCTTCAGACTTGGTTCTGCACAGTTGACTCAGTCACTGGGTCCCAATGCCTGATTCTCATGAGAGAGAATTTGATTGATGGGTCGGGTTGTGTCCAAAAGGCTGCAGTCACACGCTACATATGAAAGGCTGCCTGTTTGAAGCTGTGGGCTGGGAAACATTTCGAAGGAGGTGGTTCTCTAGCATAATCACTCCCATAGTTCCTTTCAAAGCTATAAGAACTTCCACACTGAACTAAGTCCTGGGTCTATACGGTTCACGTCGCTGTAGCCAATAGAGCCAACAAGGACGTGATGACCATCTATTGGCATCTCCAGCCACTCACCTCAGATTAATTCTTTACCTCATCCCTAAATGCATAATCTCCCTAAACAGGCTGCTCTTCCACCCAGTTGTGCGAGCAAGAACTTGGGAATCTTCCCTTTGACTCCCTGCCCCCACATCCTCTCTATCAAGTCCTACCAATTCCACCACTGAGGTATTTTCTCTCTCCTCAATATACCTGGTTAATTGAAATTGACACCCTGCCTCCGTTGCTGTTTTCCTGCAATGCATCCTTCATCCAACTGTCACGGTGATCTCTCTAAAACCACTTCACAATCTCAGCCCTCTGGCCAGCTGTGTTAGGTCGGGGGCAGCAAATCCTGGGCCTGTCATTTCCAGCAACATGCAGCTGCAGGTATACTTACCTCTGTGCCCTACAAGAATTCTCATGCTGTACATACTTTGATGGAATAAGAAAAAAGATTGGGAAGCTCCGATCTAAAACCCAAGTTTGATGATGTTAACTCCTCTCCTTAAAACCTTTCAATCACTCCCCATGGGTCTCAGGATAAAGCCTAAACACACCTTACAATAGCCTCTAACATCTGGCATAATCCAGTCCCCATCTACCTCTCCAGCCTCATCTCTTGCCACTGCCTGCCTTGGACTTGCTTCTTCAACTGCAGGTAGATGCTTGTAGTTTCCAGAACACGCCCTGCTATTTCATGTTTGCAAGCCATTGCTCATGCTTTCCTTTCTGCCTGGAATGTTCACCCTCCCTCTTTTAACCTGCCCAGCATCCTTTGAGACCAGGATGGTGTTAAAGCACCATATCCCTCAGGAAAACTTCCCTGTCTCCTGCCCACTAGCACTAGTGTGCCCCTCTTTGAAACTCTCGTAATACCTTCAGTAAATAACTGTCATTGGATTTACCACACTGCATTAGAATATGGTCCACTTCTCCCACTAGCCTGCAAGTGTCTGTATTTCCAGCACCTAACGCAGTAATGAAAAAGTATTATCATGCAACTCAACAATGACAACAACAAATAAATGACTGTATTCAAAAATGGACAAGGGATGGATGGCCTTGAAGAGATATTTCTCCAAAGAAGATACATAAATGGCTAATAAACACACAAAAAGGTGCTCAATATAATTAGTCATTAGGGAAATGCAAATCAAAACTACAATGGGTGACCACTTAAGAAAGGTGTCATTTAAAATTGGAAAGTACCTAGTGTTGGTGATGATATGGAGAAATTAGAACCCTTGCGCATTGCTGTAGGTGTGTAAAATGGCACCGCCATTATGGAAAACAGTTTACCAGTTCCTCAGAAAGTTAAATATAAAATCCTATGAATCAGCAATTCCACACCTGGGAATAGATCCTGAAGAACTGAAGGCAGGGACTTGAACAGATACTTGGACACCCATGTTCATAGCAGCATCCAAGTGTCCATCAACAGATGAATGGAAAAATAAGATGTCATGTATATATAATTTATAAAATTATATAATATATAAAACATAAAATATGTATATATATACATACATATGTATATATATATAATGAGATATATTCAGCATTTAATAGGACTGAAATTCTAACACATAATACAACATGTGAACCTTGAGAACAAGATGCTAAGTAAGAGAAGCAAGACGCAAAAGGGCACATACTGCATGCTTCCACTTATAGTCAGCAAATGCATAGAGACAGAAAATGCCACAGAGGTTGCCAGGGGCTTGGGGGAATTGGGATTTACTGTTTAATGGGTAGAGAGTTTCCACTTGGGATGGTAAAAGCGGTCTAGAGCTGGATAGTGATGACAATTGCACAACATTATGAATATATTTCACTGAATTGTTAAAATGGTTGAAATGGTAAATTACACACATATATGATATATATATATATATTTTATATATATAACCATTTTTTTTAAATGTAGTATGTGTTGAATGAACAGATCATAGAAATGCCATTTTGTCCTCTCTGGCTGCTTTAAACTTGAGATTTGTCACAGATCTCTCTTTTTTGTCATAGATCTCTTAATGGTGTTTCATACAATTAACTTTTTTTGAATAATTCTCCTATACAGAATAAAAAGAAATTATTCAGACTTAGATTCTGTTATAAAGGAAGTTAAAAACCAAGAGAGGAGGAAATATGTTAAGATTAAGTCTCATTTTGTGGCAAATGATAGAAATTTGGTCAAAATGGTGGAGATGCTATGAAGATACTCCACAAAATGGGTCTATTATTTCTCCAATTTAAATTTCATTTTCTCTGAGTCTCCACCTGATGGGCTGACTTGTAGAGAATATGAAGCCTTTTCCTCTGTCTCTCACCAGATGCTCATCCAAGGAGTTTGAGGGTTTTACACATTCGTAAACATTCTAAGAGAGGTATTCTGGTTTTATGTTCATACCACTCAATATGCTCATTGTCTGAACTTGCATGTTCCTTTATCTTTTTAAAGGTTTTATTTATTTATTTGAGAAAGAGAGTGTGTGTGAGGGAGAGAGAGAGAGGGAAGGAGAGAGAGTGTACCCGCGTGTGCACGAGTCAGGGTAGGGGCAGAGAAGCAGACTCCCTGCTGAGCAGTGAGCCTGAGATGGGACTAGATTCCAGGACTCTGGGGTCATGACCTGAGCAGAAGGCAGATGCTTAACCAACTGAACCACCCAGGCGCCTCTAACGTTTCTTTAAAAGCAGATGACTCAATTGAAAGCAAGGGCTCAAACAGATATTTGTACACCTATATTGATGGGATGACAATAGCCAAAAGGTACAAGCAACCCAAGTTTCCAATGATGGATAAATGGATAGACAAAATGTGGTCTACCCATACAATGGAATATTATTCAATCTTAAAAAGGAAGGAAATTCTGACACCTGGTATGACATGGATGAACTCTGGGGACATTATGCTAAGTGAAACAAATCATTCACAAGAGGACAAATACTGTATGAGTCTACAAATATGAGGTATCTAGAGTTGTCAAATTCATAGACACAGATAGTAGATGGTGGGGACACTTGGCTGGCACAGTCAGTCAAGCATCCAACTCTTGGTTTTGGCTCACATTGTGATCTCATGGTCATGAGATTGAGCCCCCTGTTGGGCTCCACGCTTGGTACAGAGTCTGCTTGAGATTCCCTCTCCCACTTCCCCTCCCACTCACTCTCTCTCTCTTTCACATACGTAAATAAATCTTTAAAAAAATAGATGGTGGCTTCCAGGGGCTGGGGGCTGGGGACAGGGGGAATGGGGAGTTAGTGTTTAATGGGAAGAGAGTTTCAGTTTTGAAAGATGAAACGAGTTCTGGGGATGGATGGTGGTGACAGCTGCACGATATGAATGTACTTCATGCCACCAAATCATACAATTAAAATTGATTAAAATGACCAAATTTTTCCAGCTTTATTGAGGCATAATTGACTTATAACACGTGTAAGTTTAAGGCGTACAATTTGATTTGACACATATATATTGCTAAATATTTACCACAATAAGGTTAGTTAATGTGTCCTTCCCCTTCCATAATTGCCATTTTGTTGTCACTGTTGTTATCATGAGAACATTAAAGCTCAACTGTCATAGCAACTTTCAAGGATACAATATAGTATTGCTAACTATAGTCACTGCTATACATTACATCCCCAGAACTCATTCATCCTGTAACTGAAAGTTTGTACTCTTTGACCAACATCTCTCCGTTTCCCCTACCCCTCAGCTCCTGGCAACCCATATTTTACTCTGTTTCTGTGATCTTGATGTATTTTGATTCTATGCAGGAGGGGTATTATACAGTGTCTTTGTTTCGCTCACCAAAATGCCCTCAGGATCCATCCATGTTGTGGCAAATAGCAAGATTTCCTTCTTTTTTCGTGACTGAATGATATTCCTTTCTTTTCTTTACCCATTCCTTTTATGATGGTGAATTGTATGTTATGTGTCTTTTTCCACAATTAAAAGAAAGAAGCAGGTGACACTGCCCTTTCAATGCAAAGTATGAACACGAGAATCCCACTTGCAAGACCAGGAACCACAGGTCCGAGGGATCAGCCTCCCTAATTGTACTCCCCAGTCATATCCCCCTGAGGTTCTGCCGTCTCCCCCAGAGCACTGAGAGGGTACGGGGCACACAGTAAAATAGCAACAGCCTCCTGATGGAATGCTCTGCCTTCTGTTCAGTCCTCTAAGTCTGCCAGGAGTTTCCCAAACCTCTTTTTCATTTTGCCCTTTTCTGTCTTTTGCATCCCCACACCTTCCCCTCTACTCCTTCCGCTTATGGGACTATCTGGAATAGTTCCCTAATAACTCCTTAATAATACCTTCATAGGGCAATGCTTAAAAAAATAAAAAGCATCGATAAACAGGATGGGAATTGGCTCCTCATGTATGGCTCAAAAGCAGATCAGACAAGGCAGAATACATACAGGAGGGGAAAAAAAAACCTAGAGCACTGAGGAAAAAAAATTCACAAGCCACTATCAGTAAGTGATCCTTAGCAGAAGTCAAATAGGAACAGTGGTGCATTATAAGGATACGGGTGTCTCTTTGTCAGACTTCTTCTGGTTATAACAGAATTCAAAACAAAAATGGTTTTAGAGGACATAATAGTACCGCATCACATAGTTGAAAGACAGTGGATGGGTTGACTTCAAACACAACTATACCCTGGCATTCAGTCTGCAAGGTTAGAGACAACACTCTCCTTTTCTCAGTCCCAATTCCCTCAGTTTGTCATTGGAAGGTCCACATGACATCTAACTAGATGGTCCACTAGACATCTAACTAAGCATCTAACTAGATTAGCATTCTAAAAGATAGAAAGGACCATATGGTTTTTAATTTTTTAAGGAAACTCCATATTGTCTCTTCCACAGTGGCTGTACCAACTGACATTCCCACCAACAGGGCACAAGCTTCCGTTTTCTCCACATCCAGCATTTGTTATCTCTTGGTGGTATTTTTTTGTTTTTGTTTTTGTTTTTGTAATCATCATTCTAACCAGTGTGAGGTGAAACCCAACTGTGGGTTTTTAAAAATTTGAGTATAGTTGACACACAATGTTACCTTCATTCCAGGTGTACAACGTAGCAATTTAATTTCTCTATCCATTATGCTGTGCTCACCACAAGTGTGGCTACCACCAGTCACCATACAGCACTATTGCAATGTCATTGACTATATACCCTATGCTGTGCCTTTTATCCCCGTGACATATTCATTCCATAACTGGAAGCCTGTATCTCCTAGTCCCCTTCACCCATTTCGCTCATCCTCCACCCTCTTCTCTCTGGCTACCATCAGTTTGTTCTCTGTATCTGATTCTGTTTTTTGTTTGTTTGTTCACTTGTTTTGTTTTTAGATTCCACATATGAGTGAAATCATATGGTATTTGTCTTCCTCAGTCTGACTTATTTCACTTAGCATAATACCCTCCGGATCCATCCATGTTGTCACAAATGGATGGCAAGATCTCATCCATGTTTTTTTTTTTTTAAGATTTTATTTATTTATTTGACAGACAGAGATCACAAACAGGCAGAGAGGCAGGCAGAGAGGAGGAAGCAGGCTTCTGGCTGAGCAGAGAGCCCGATGTGGGGCTCGATCCCAGGATCTGGGATCATGACCTGAGCCGAAGGCAGAGGCTTTAACCCACTGAGCCACCCAGGCACCCCCTCATCCATGTTTATGTCTGAGTAATATTCCATTGTGTTTATATATGTGTACATGTAAGCAATATGACCATAATATATTATGGTCACATCTTCTTTATCCATTTATCTATTGATGGATACTTAGGTTGCTTTACTATCTTGGCTATCATAAATAATGCTGCAATAAACAGGAATGTATATATCTTTAAAACTAGTGCTTTCATTTCCTTTGGGTAGATACCCTCTAGTGGAATTATGGGCTCATATGGTATTAATATATTATTCACACTATAAAGGACATGAAAAAAATTAAGTGTATATGAATGGATAAAGAAGATGGTGTATGTGTGTATAATGGAATATTAATCAGCCATGAGAAAGAAGGAAAATGTGTCATTTGCAACAAAATGGATGGGCCTTGATGGCACTATGCTAAGTGAAATAAGTCACAGAGAAAGACAAATGCTGTTAGATCCCAGTTATATGTAAAATCTAAAAACACTGAACTTACGGAAATAGAAAGCAGAGTGGTGCTTGCCAATGGCTGAGGAGTGAGGGAAATGGGGAGATGTTGGTCAAAAGGTACAAACCGTCAGTTCTAAGATACATTCTAAGCATCTAAGGTAGAACATAATGACTATAGTTAATAATACTTGTATACTTCAAAGTTGCTGAGAGAGTAGAGCTTTAATGTTCTCACCATAACAACAAAAACAAAATGGTAATTATGTGAGGTGGAGGATGTGCTAACTCACTCATCATGGTAAACAATTTATAGTGTATACACGTATCAGATCGTCACATTGTAACCCTTAAAATTACACAATGTTATGTGTCAATTACATCTCAGTAAATTTGGGGAAAAATAAAAGAAGAGAATGGGGGTGCCTGGGTGGCTCAGTCAGTTAAGTGATTGTCTTCAGCTCAGGTCATGATCCCAGGGTCCAGGGATCAAACCCTGAGTCAGGCTCCTTGCTCAGCGGAGAGTCTGTTTCTCCCTCTCCCTCTGCCTACTGTTCCCCCTGCTTGTGCGCGCTCTCTCTCTCTCTCTCTCTTTCAAATAAATAAAACCTTTTAAAAAAAGAGAGAGAATGCATTGTTCTCAGCAGTGCCAGCATCATTCCAATGGCTAATTTGTTGGCCTAGTTTGGGGCCCATGATTATACTTCCTTAGATGACATACCCATGCCTGAAGCCAAGAGATAGGACGTTCTAATGGGTCAGGTTAGAGTTTATGTACCTACTCTTTGAACCAGGGAATGGGAGAGGGTGTATGAGAGCAAGAGAGAGCTGGTCCCTCGAAGGGAAGCCAAAGTACTGCTGCCAGGACAATTGGGAGTGTATGCTGGATGGACAAAAACAACATATGAACTTGATAGCTCATTTGATTTACAAAAGGTCTTCAACTAAAATAATGCTACTGTATACTATACCATACATAAATGAAAACGTACTCATGCCTTCTATATAGAAAGACAATCCAAATTCACATATCCCAAGTGCACCCAACATTAAGCCCAAGATCCTTCAGTGCCTGAGTCATCTTGAGCAGGTCTTGATGTAGTTCCCCATGGTTTCACATCTATGGGTAAATGGTACATTTGAGCACATCCCAAACACCCAGTGTCTAATATTAGAGGGAAAACAGGATGAATTAAATAAAACCTCCCATTTGGAAACGGAAAAAAATGGGTACAATATGTGAAGGTAACCAATCAATAGTATATCAATTTATGTATCATATATGTAAATAGCAAGAACTCTTTGGCAGTAGAGTGAGTTTTGGTCAGCCCAGCTGGATGTCTCAGATTCTCTTCTCTCAGATCATCTTCTTTGTCCGACTACTTGGCTACTCCTGAAAGGGGAATTAGGGAGGTTTACCCTTCTGGAGACTGCACCTTTTCAGCAACCCTCTTCCTATGGATGTGATTTCAGTGTCTTGGGGACTATCTTAGGGGTTGAAAACCATAAGCCTTCATTTTTTTGGCCACTCTTGGCTTTTCTCTAGCAATGCACGTCCTTGGGTATGGTTATCATCCTCAAGGCCCAGGATGGCTGACAAAACTCCAGCTATCATATCCTAATTCCAGGAAGTAGGATGGGGAAACATGCAGAAGGGGATGCCTCCTTTTTTTCTAAAGAAAATCCTCAGAAGGCCCACGAAACACTGTTGCCTATGTCTCATTGACCAGAACTTAAAGAAATGGCCATGCCAAATAGTAAGGGGGATTGGGAAATGTAATCTAGTCTTTTATTCCAAGTGGTAATATGCCCAGATAAAAATTGGGAATCTGTTACTAAAGGAAGAGAAAAGAGATAGTGGGGTAGGCAACTGGCATTCTACATTCTACCACAATAGGTTTGATTTAAATTCTACTTCATGGGTGGTAATCAAAGGAGAAGATGTGAACTCATGTCCTTGATTCTTCACACTAGCCTAGATAATTCTTTCTTTGACAATAGGCTCTAGGACTCTGCCTGGGCCTCCTAGTCCCTCAGTTAAATGACTTCTATCTTGGCTTTTGCTTGGGGGGGTGTCACAAAAAGTCACCTTAGTGTAGAGGAAGCACAGCTAATCTTCTTCTTTCTTTTAAGATGCATCTGAGTTATCGACCCTTCTTTTAATAGGAATAGGCCCCTGGGGAGTACCTGGGGGGAATCTGGATTTTCCCAGGCTCTATTCTTATGTTCCACTGTGTTTCTGTTTTTACATATTTTTTAAAAGTTTTCTTATCCTTTTTTAATGTATTCAACTCTGCACTCTACCCATTTCCCTAGCCCTAAAATAACCTTAGTTAATGAGACATCACTCATAATTAGATCACTGTCAGTGGTTTTTCTGTTGGTGCTGACAGAGAGTTGTGAACAGAACCTACTGTTCACAACTATTGTTGTGAACTATATGTCTATTCAAGACATAGACAACCAATTGTGTCTTCGGCTATGGATGCCAATTCTTTGCCACTGACTGTACCAGCTTCACTTTTGAGATACGGAAACCATTGGCTTTTTTCAATCCTGTAAGTCTCCAAATTATGGAATAGTAAGTCAATTTAGATCATAGTCCATAGGCAGAAAGCACTTACCTTAGACATGCTGTATTGCTTTTTATGTTTCCTTGCAAATTTGAGTCAATTCCTCTCTTGTGATAAAGCAATAAAAAATAAGTAGTAAATGTCAACCTCCTGATTTTTCCCTGTAATCTCTCCTAACACTACAGCCATCCCCTTTTACACATCTGCTTCATTCTTCTTTGGTCAGAACAACTGTTTTTGTTCTGTGCTTTCTGAGGGCCCTATCAACTCCTGGATTAGCATATCCTCAGTTTAGTCAAAAGCACCATGACTTGGCAGAATCCTGGAGTTCCAAATTCAGATTTCCTACGGAGATAATCTTACTGATTCCATGTGGTCAGCTGCCCAGCCATCATTAAATCAGGTACGAAAGGGAGCAATGATTGGGTACTAAGAATGTGGCAGAAAGAACTCTCCCCTGCTGCTTTGGACTGTTATTCCCAAGGTAGAGATTTGGTTGTCTGGGAAGACAACTGAAAAGCCGTCTACTACAGATGCAATCATGAAAAACTGTGATGCAAGATAAATACCAAAGAAAGATAAGAATTAGATGCCATACCAGCGTAAAAGAAGAAGAGATTTCTTACAGGGAAGAAGCTTCATGGAAGTAAAGATGGAGGCAGAGATTGGATTGATGGATTGTCATGGCAAGGAATGCACAGGATTACCAGCAAATACCAGAAGCTAGAAGAGGGAAAAAAGAATTCTCTGCTACAGTTTTCAGAGGGAGCATGATCCCACTGAAACCTTGATTTTAGACTTCCTGCTTCCAGAACTGTGAAAGAATAAGTTGCTTTTGTCTTCAACAATTCAGTTCATGATACTTTGTTACTACAGCCCTAGGAAACTAATATAAACCCTGAAGTGACAGATACCATGTGCCCCAAAGCCTTACCTTACCTCTCAAGGACATAGTAATTAATAACTTCATCATTACAAACAATGAATGACTTCACATGGGGAAATCCTCTCCACTACCCACTCCACCCCTCTGGCCTCTCATTCCCTTTAAGGATCTTTTCCTTGTAACTTCTTTCTTAGCACAAAATTATACATAATTTCATCTTTCTAATATAAAGGAAAGACCCTACCAAAAAAAACCTAAATTACTTCTGGGAATGCTGGTTTATTGTGTAATTGGTAGGAACGGTACTCCACAAACTTGGGTATGCAAGAACAATCACATTTCTTCATTTCCTTTAAGTTGAATTTATTTCAACTCCACATCTCTGTGCTTCCAGACTGGCAAAAAAAAATTTCCAATCACTTTCTGGAGTTTTCTGTGATCCTTAGGATCACACAGATACTCAGGATCTCTGTGTGGCAAGAGTCGGATAGAGAGAATAGCTCTAATCATCAGGCCATCATGCTTTCTAGTCCAAACCCGCATGTTCTTGTAAGAGCAAGCACTCTCCCCTGCCTAGGGGAAAGCTGCAGCCACTAGAATCTAACTCCTAAAGTTGACCACAGATACATTACCCCCCAGGGGTTCTGCCAGGGAGTGGTCCCAGATTTTACCATTCCCCAACTGGCAGTTGTCAGTCCTTTCCAAGCCTTGGAGAGCTCTCACTCCCTTTTCTGTCTACTCTAGAGTCAATTACTTCTTTCCCTTCCTTTGAGTGTAATCCTTACAATATGCTCAGGATTCTAGGTAAACCAAAGCTAGGAAGACAGACTTTGGGCCCTGCAATACAACTCACTCTTGCCCCCAGGAAAGAAGCACAGAGGGCTTCCATTCCTCTTTGGAATACAAGAAAGGACAGGTAGAAGGAGAGTGAACACAGTATCTCGTGAAATTACTCCACCTCACTTAAGTACCCGGACAAAATAATCCTAAGAATTTATATTTTTTGAGCACTTCCTATGTGCCAGACATTGTTCTAAGTGCTTGGTGTGTATTAACTCATCTCAGACTCACAATTGATTTGGTAGGTGCTGTTAATATTCCTGTTTTCCAGATAGACACCTAAGACACAGAAAGTTGAAGTTGCTGGTATAAGGTCACAGAGCTTCTAAGTGGCAGGGCTAGTATCCAAACATAGGCAATCTGGTTTCAGAGACTACACCCAACTTTATGCTCTACTGCCTCTCAGTGGAACATATCGTCTTCTTATCCACATAGATATTTTAGACCCCAGTAATTCCTAGATTTGGATGATTACCAGGTTTCATTCAGAACCTCAGAGTTACCTCCTTCTTCCTTACCTCCTCTACATCTGTAGGGCCTCTAAGAGCTGGGTTTCTCAATAAGCCACAAGGACATATAACCTTCTTTGTGCAACATTCTATGGATGTTAGCCCTTTTCATCTAGAGCTCTATTATAAGTCAGTGTCTCAAGCAAAACTGTCTTAGATAACAGTTGGCTATGATCACATGCAGATCTCTGGTTCATCCTATCATGGCTGGAGTTAACTATGTTCCTAGCATTAGTTGCTCTCCATGCATATGGTATAGGTTCTAGCAACTTCACGCAGAAAGAATCCTGGGGCTGATTTCTTCATAACGGGGCTGTGGGAGTGGTGGTCACTAAGACTGTCAAGGACTACAGGCCAGGGTCATGCTAAATAATGAAGATGTAATAAATTGGCTGGAGCTTATCAAGTATTCTAGTGTCACAAGGCAGGCCACAGGGTAGGTCAGGCCCTACTTTCCATGTACTTTATGCTAGTGAACTGCTGTCTTTTCCAGAAGGAACCCTGAATCAAATAATAGGCTCCAATGGTGAGTAAGTGCCTTCTTGCCACTCTTACTCCTTCAAGTGGTGACTATGGCCACATCTAAGAGTTCCTTGTAATCAGTAAATCGATAATAAAAACACTAAAGATGAATGTGAAAGATGTCTCTGAGTATATACTCATACAAGCCAGAAGCATTCTATGTTAGGAAGTTGAAGCTTTTGCCTGAGAATATGAAGATACGATGAGACATGATCAACCCATTCACAGCCTTTCCAATGCGTGTGATCTGCCCAGATAGGTCCCTCAGAGCTCTTAGGTGCAGGACTTGAGGAAATAAGCAAGAAACATGAGCTGAGGTGATATTATATATAACTATATTACATATACAAATATTTTGCATCTAAAATATCTTTTATTTTGTTTTCTTTTCATTGCCCCATGATAATCCTGACATGTTAGATCTGGAATCAGAATCAAAGATAGGACAAGGTCAGAAAAGCCAGATAGAATCAGTGATCAACTCATGTATTGGAGCTGAAGGAGGAAAAAGCTGCTATGTTCATTGGACAAGGAGTCCAGTCAAGAAAAGACAACACAGGTGGTTAGTTCATGGTCCCATTCCTTTATTATTCTTTAAGATATGAATTATAGAAATTTAAATATATATCTTTAGTGATTTTTTTCTTCCTCCTTAGAATCTTTATGAAGATTGGACCACCTATAAGATCAGTAGAGGAATTTTCAAGTCATGCATCAGTGAAACTCCTCCTACCTGTGATTATATCAAATCCTATATAAACTTTTATGTACATAACCTTAAATGGTTGTCAAGGTAAATCAGCCCACAAATGCCTGGGCTGGAAAATTGCACTGACTCTATTCTTCATATTTCCCATGTTAACCCTTTTTTTGATGCTTTCATCCCTGTGAGCCTCTCCCTAACTCTTCTCTTCCTTCTTGTTAAAAATCATGTATTTCCTTCAAGGATCAGTCCACTGCCCAATGATAATCATGACATGTTAGGTCCTTAGGGCCTTCAAAGCCCACTCACTTGTTTAGTAAATAAGGAAATTGAATCCCAGAGTAAGGAAGTGACCTATCTACTACTAGCTACATTTAGAAACATTTGGGAAAAATATATTTGGAATCAGAGACAAAAATATCAGCTTTATCACTGATATGGCTTGGAGAACATGACCTGGATCCATGGCTGCAAATGGACCTCCAATACCTCTTACTTCAACCATCCTTTACATCAGACTGGCCCTACTTCGCACCAAGACAAAGAGCCAAGATGCCAGGACTTGGGGCATTCACCACATAGCAACATCATGGTGAGGGAAGGCAGGTTTGATGCCCCACATACTCAAACTTTCTTCCCAATTTCACCAAACGTAAAAGTCACCCCTCCTCTTGGATAAAAACAGTGAGTGAGAGGTAGAAAAAAAGAAAGCATAGGCTCTATTCAATATTTATGAAGGGATCTAAGTCCTTTTATAGATCAAGTTTGGAAGGAAGACATGAGAAGGAAAATGGCTCCCTCTAACAATCTTCTATTCCCAGCAACTTTGTAAAAGACTCAAATCTGGGACTATGTTTTGTCAATAGATACTGTGAATGAACAACTACTATTTCAAAATGCCCAACATTATGGACATTGGGGAGTGTATGTGCTGTGGTGAGTGCTGTGAAATGTATAAGCCTGATGATTCACAGACCTGTACCCCTGGGGCAAATAATACATTATATGTTAATTTTTAAAAAGATCAGAAAATAAAAAGTAAATTAAAATTAAAAAGAATAAAAATGTCCAACATCTTCTACTTCCTGATTTCCCTTGGGGAAACCACAACTCCTCTTAAGTTATTAATGGAGTTGTAGTAGAGCTGATTCCCCTACCCCATCCTTCACCCAGGTCTAGGGCTGGATATGTGACCTGGGTCAGACCAAACAGGCACACAGTGGATTGAGAAGTGGGCTGGTAAGACGAGCTGTACCAGTATGAATCAAATTGAGACTTTGCTGGAATTATTAGGAAAGAAATAGCACTCTCTCCCTGCTGGGCTTGTTAAGCCTAGAGAATATAAGCCTAGGGTTGCCAATTATCATCTTTGTCATCATGTGGGAAGAGTCTGCCTAATAATGGTGCAAACATAGGAGAAGGTGAGCTGACACACAGGCAATGACAGAGGGAGGAAAGTGGGGAGATCCTGATGATATCACTGAGCCCCAGGACCCAGTTGTTCCTTAAGCCAGATTGACCTCCAGACTTTCTTTTAAAAGGCTATTTATTTATTTATTTACTTGACACTGATGGATCACAAGTAGGCAGAGAGGCAGGCAGAGAGAGAGAGAGGAGGAAGCAGGCTCCCCACTGAGCAGAGAGCCCGACGCAGGACTCGATCCGAGGACCCTGAAATCACGACCCGAGCCGAAGGCAGTGGCTCAACCCACTGAGCCACCCAGGCGCCCCAACCTCCAGACTTTTTTAACTAGGTGAGCAAATGAAAGACTTTTTCTACATAATATTTTAGTAATCTGGAGTAGGGTTTCTATCATAACTAAAAGGCTACTGATGAAAACACCTTCTCTTCTGGTAAAGCTAGAATGACTCCTCTCACTTTCGTGGTTTTCAGATCCATGGTCTTTGCCTATCTTGAAATCCATTAACTAACATTGGGATGACACAAATGAGTTGTTTCTTTTTACTCTCTTTCTTTATGATTATTTTTAAAGATTTTTATTTATTTATTTGAGAGAGAGAGAGAGAGAGCATGAGCAAGGGTAGGGGCAGAAGGAGAAGCAGATTCCCGGCTGAGCAGGGAACCCAACGTGGGGCTCAATTCCAGAAACCCAGGATCATGACCTGGGCCGAAGGCAGATGCTTAACTAACTGAGCCACCCAGAAGCCCCTCTTTTTTATTATTATTTTTTATTAACATATAGTATATTATTTGTTTCAGAGGTACAGGTCTGTGATTCATCAGTCTTACACAATTAACAGTGCTCACCATGGCACATACCCATAGCACATACTCTCCCCAATGTCCATAACCCAGCCAGCCTATCCTTCCTCCCACCCCCCAGCAACCCTCAGTTTGTTTCCTGAGATTAAGAATCTCTTATGGTTTCTCTATCTCTCTTGTTGTGTCTTGTTTCATTTTTCCCTCCCTTCCCCTATGATCCTCTGTCTTGTTTCTCAAATTCCTCATATCAGTGAGATTATATGATAATTGTCTTTCTCTGGTTGACTCATTTCACTTAGCATAATACCCTCTAATTCCATCCACATTGTTGCAAATGGCAAGATTTCATTTTTTGATGGCTGCATAATATGTATACATGGTGTATACATACATGGTATGTATACACCACTTCTTCTTTATCCATTCATCTCTCAATAGACATCTAGGCCAGGAGCCCCTCTTTGTGATTATTCTTAATATATTCATTTCCCCCTTCCCAGTTACTTTGTAAGTATTCACATGCCAGGAAAATGTTTTATTCCTCTTTTTCTTTTCTTTTTTTTTAATTCCCCAAATTTACTGAGACATATTTGACATATAACATTATGTCAATTTAAGGTGTAAAACTTGATATATGTATATGTTGTGAAATGATCACCAAAATAAGGTTAGTTAACACAAATTTCTCTGTTTCTATGGGTTCAATTTCTTTTAGACTCCATGTGTAGGTTAGATTATACAGTATCTGTCTAGACAAGATAAAAAAGCAACCTATAGAATGGGAGAAAATATTTTCAAATCATCTATCTGATGAGGGATTAATATCCAAATATATAACAAACCCATATAACTCAATAGCCAAAAACAAAAACGTGATTACTTTTCTTTAATCTTCACATTGATGGTAACTCAATAGATCCATTGAGTCAACCTACTAAGAACCTTGTAAAGACCTGACCATGCAAATAAAGTATTGGGACTACATCAAAATAAAAAGCATCTGCATAGTGAAGGAAACAATCAACAAACTGAAAGACAACCTACTGAATGGGAGAAGTTCTTTGCAAATGACATCTCTGATAAAGGTTTAGTATCCGAAATATATAAAGAATTTACATAACTCAACACCAAAAAGCCCTCCAAATAATCCAATTAAAAAATGGGCAGAAGATATGAGCAGACATTTCTCCAAAGAAGATATCCAGGTGGCCAACAGACACATGAAAAGATGGTCCACATCACTCATCATCAAAACCACAATGAGAGGGGTGCCTGGGTGGCTCAGTTAAGTGTCTGCCTTTGGCTCAGGTCATGATCCCAGGGTCCTGAGATGGAGCCCCACATCGGGCTCCCTGCTCTGCAAGGAGGTTGCTTCTCCCTCCTCCTTGGCCCCTCCCTCATCTCTCCCCTTCTTGTGTTCTCTCTCTCTCTCTCTCTGTCAAATAAGTGAGTAAAATCTTTTCTAAAAAAACTAAACTAGGGACGCCTGGGTGGCTCAGTTGGTTAAGCAGCTGCCTTCAGCTCAGGTCATGATCCCGGCGTCCTGGGATCGAGTCCCACATCGGGTTCCTTGCTCAGCAGGGAGCCTGCTGCGCCCTCTGCCTCTGCCTGCCTCTCTGTCTGCCTGTGCTCGCTCTCTCTCACTCTCTAACAAATAAATAAATAAAATCTTTTAAAAAAAAACTAAACTAAAATGTATAAGTCTGATGATTCACAGACCTGTACCTCTGGGGCAAATAATACATTATTTGTTATAAATAAAAAATATAAAAACCCAACTAAACCACAATGAGTTATCACTTCACACCTGTCAACATAGCTAAAATGAAGAACACAAAAAAGACGTGCTGGCGAGGATGTGGAGAAAAAGGAACCCTTGTGCACTGTTGGTAGGAATGCAAACTGATGCAGCCACTCTAGAAAACAGTATGGAGGTTCCTCAAAAATTAAAAATAGAACTACATATAATCCAGTAATTCCACTACTGGGTCTTTATGCAAAGAATACACAAACACTAATTTAAAAATATATATGCACCCCTACGTTTATAAGAGCATTATTTACAATAGCCAAATTATGGAAGCAACCCGTGTCCATCCATAGATGAATGGATAGAGAAGATGTGGTAGATACATACAATGGAATGTTACTCAGCCATGGAAAAGAATGAAATCTTGCCATTTGCAACAATGTAGATGGAACTAGAGGGTATAATGCTAAGTGAAATAAGTCAGAGAAAGACAGATACAATAAGATTACACTCATGTAGAATCTAAGAAACAAAACAAACAAAGAGAAAAAGAGACAAAGCAAAACAATAAACTCTTAACTATAGAGAACAAGCTGATGGTTACCAGAGGGGAGATGGGTAGACGGGTGGGGGGAAGAGACGATGGAGACTAAAGAGTGCACTTGTCATGATGAGCGCTGGGTGAGGTAAGGAAGTATTGAATCATTATGTTATACACCAGAAACTCATGTAAAACTGCATATTAATTATACTGGAATTTAAAATTTTTTAAAGCAACTAAAAAAATAAACAAGGAAAAAGATAAATAAGGAGCCAAAAACAACAAAACAACCTAGAATTCTAGACGAAAAGGAAAGCTGAAAAATTATTTTAAGCTAACATAGTAAAAAATAAAATACTAAAAACGGTTCTTGAAAGCCAAAAGGAAATGATTCCAGATATAAACATAGAAGTGAAAGAAAGAATGAACAGGACTGGAATGGGTCAATATCTTGGTAATTATTAAAGATGACTGGCTACTTGAAACAACAATAGTGGTGTTTTGTGGGGTTAAATGTAAAATATGCTATGTAATAACCAGAAGGGTAGGAGGGAGAAATAGAGCTCAGCTGCTCGGAGGTGTTGGCAATTGCTCTGGATGAGGTAAAAGTACACATTTAAGGTAGACTGTCGAAAGTTACAGATGCATTTTGCAATTTTTAGGGTGACTTCTAAAATAATAATACAGAGAAGGATAACAAAAAGGCTGGAAGAGACAAAATAGAACAACAGGAGAAAACACTTCTTTAAAACAAGAGGGGGGAAAAGGAAGAAAAGGAAAGAGTAAAGAATCAAAGACTGGGTAATACCTGAAGAGAGCAGGTAGCAAATGGCAAGCTTAGGGTCAACTGTATCAGTAATTATATGACATATAAATACACAAAACACTCTAACCCAAATAAACTAAATTATCAGACTGGATTTTTAAAAGTAGACCACCCCCAACTATGTATATTTACAAGAAACAAGCAACACACATAGCATTTATAAATGTACGCATGTATGCCTTTAGACTGCTGCTAGAAAACAGAGATAATAGTGAATCATGGTCCTCAACTCTGGACCAACTCCCATTTAAGGATTTCCATCTTTGTGAAACAAGAGTCTCCATCTCTGACAAATGGGCTGGATTAGAGACAGGGATAATTTATTCCTTGTTCTTAGGCTGTATTCCAATGAATGGGTCTTCGCAATAGACACCATTATTAAATTGTTTCAGAAAGGGAATATAGGCCAGGGTCTGGGATGGAGCTAAGGAATCAAGCATGTCTCAATTCACAGACCCACCTCGTCCCAGTCTGATTTACCAGTATTTCCAGCCTCCCTGTTTTTTCTCCTCTCTCCAACTTTAACATAGAACATGGACTTACACATTTACAAGGACTTTCAACCATCTAAAATTTTTGGCAGGGGGAAGATATGGCCTCATTGAAGAAAATTTTGTGCTCTTTGTCTTCCACTTACATACGGGCCAATGTGGATCAAAGCTTCTATCATTGTAGAAACTTACTGAAAGCTACAAAATGTAGCAACCACCTCAGCATCTTGATCTTGTCCAAGATTCAGACCAATAGTTACATGGACTGATCTACAACATGCAATAAAACAAGCTTAACCAGATGGTTTGCAAATTTATAATAAAGTTGACCATCTTTTCCAGTTGGAGATGAAGGATCAAAGCAGCAAATTTCATATTGTAGGTCTGTCACTTTCCATAGGCCAGTTCTGTTTCCAATTTTGATTTAGACAGGGCTCTTTCAGATAAAGACAGAAACCAATTTCAAAATAGTTTAAGTGACAAAGAGATGTACTGACTCCTATAACTGGGAAGTCCAAGGGCAGATCTGGCCGAGCTAGATCCAGGGGCTCAACAATGCCATCTGGGTTCCTTTGTCCTCTGTGCCTCTCTTCAGGTTGCTCAGTTCTTTGCTGGGCTCTCTCAATTTGGTGGGAGAGATGGTGGCTGGCGGTTCTCAGGATGGATTTTTACAACTCCAAATTACAAAGGTAAATAGACCTTTTTCCCTCTGCCTCAGAATACTCCCAGAAAATCTCACGAAAGAATTCTCATTGGCTTGTCTTGCTTCATGAAATATTCTCTGTACAAGTCGCTGTGTCTAGGGGAGATCTGGTATAAAGATTGGCCTAGTCTGGGTACCATAACCCAGTTCTGTGCAAAGTGTTGCTGGGCCATCAAAGAAGTCTCCTGTTCACTACAGACCTTGATCCTTTTTCTACTTACAAAAACAATACAAGTTTGCTGTAAAAGAAAAAAAAATCACAGTTTACAGAATCAGCGTAAGATTTTGGTGAAAAGCTTATCTCTGATCAGATAGCTCTGGGCTTGAAATATGACTCAAACCCATTTTATTTTGTGACCTTATGTAAAATACTTCCCTTTTCCAAACCTTAGTTTCTTCACTTGTAAATTGGGGCAAACAATAATACTGACTTCATAGGTTATTTATGAGAATTAAGCATGATAATGCATGAAAGTGTTAAGAACAATGTGTTTTTATTTAGGAAAAAAGACACATATAGTGTGGGGGTGCCTGGGTGGTGCAGTGGGTTTAGCATCTGACTCTTGGTTTCAGCTCATGATCTCAGGGTTGTGGGATTGAGCCCTGCGACCAGCTCTGTGCTCAGCAGGGAGTCTGTTTGAGTTTTTCTCTCTCCATCTCCCTCTGCCCCTCCCCCACATCTCTCTCTCCTTCCCCCCTATAATAAATAATTTTAAAAAAGACATATAGTAAATATAGACATGTAAAAATAAAAGCACATAATAAGCCTTTAATCAATGTTGGTTAAAGTCATTTATAACACAGAATATCCAGGTCATGGATAGTTCCATCCTCTGGTCCCAACTTCAGCCTGCCAAATTCTTTGCAATCTGGAGTATATTCTCTGCATTTTTATTTAATATTTAAGTTGACACACACTTCTTTTCTTTCGTTTCAGGAGTAATCATAGGATAGTATCATATATGCTGTCTTGAACCCTGATTTTTTTTTAATCTGCAACTCCCCATTCCTTTGTATAACAGTAGAGAATATGTCCCAGCTCCTGCATGAGGCAATCCCTATTTTTGTCTTTATATTCGCACCAGTCTAACAAAACAGCCCTTCTGAAAGTCATCAGGGACTTCCATGTCACCAGCTCCAATGGACACTCTACCATTCTCCTCCTATTTCATGTCTGGGCAGCAGATATGAAATGATTCATCATTTGTCCTTCTTAAAAAATGCTCCGTTGGCTTCCATAATACCACATTCTAGTGTTTTTCCTTCTATCACTCACTTTGCTCTATTCTTCCCAGACTGCTCTTCAGGTCCATGCTCTTATTTCTAGGCATTCAGTGTTGGAGTTCCTTAAGGTTCTGTCCCAGTATTTCTGCCCTTATACTCTCCATACTCACTCCCTAAGTGACCTAATCCACATCCATAGCTTGAATTATACCTAAGTACCAATGACTCCCAAATTCAATCTCTAGCCTAGATCTTGCTTTTAAGATCCCCTTGATAAATCCAATTTGATATCCCGAAGACCCTTTAACTAAACACCCCCAGATCCAATCCTCCTTCGGGGTTAACTTCCTCTGTCCAGTTCCTAGAACCAAAAAGCTAAGTGTCATCCTTGACTCTTCCTTGTCCTTCATCCTTCCACATTGAATACATGATGGATAATTTTACCCCCTAAATATTACTAAAACCCATAGAATTCTCCCCATGCTGTCTGCCACCAGCCTACTTTAGCTGAAGTACTGCAGAAAACCTCCTGTCTTGTCTTCCTGAAAATTCTCTGGCTCCCTTGTCATACATACTCTGAACTGTAGTCAGAGCCCTCTTTTCAAAAAGCAAATCTGATCAAATCACTCATTTCTAAAATAACATTTGAGTGGCTTTACATTGCTTCTAAGATAGAAATCAGAGTCTGTGATGTGGTTGCATAGCTTCTCCTTGGCCACCCTCCCCAGGCTCATCCCTTGTCATTTCCCATCTTATCAGAGACTATTCCTACCCATGCGTTCCTCCTACAATAGGGCTCGGGGTGATTCCTGGTGTTCTTGCCTGCTCCTCTTTTATCTATTTAACCCTTTCTCTGCATTCGGACCACAGAGTAAGCGCCCATTACCTGGCCCACTCCACTTCCCTCTAGCTACATAAAGGGTTTTTTTGGTATATGATCTTATGGAACCTTCATGAAATTTTTAGTTGAGTTGATTTTTCTATTGAGTACCTCATTGGATCAACTCTTATAACTTACTGGTTTGGGGGGGGTTCGGGGGGGTTGTCCATCTACATTCTTTGATTTTGTATATCAGATTCAAGCTGTATTTTCATGTATCTCAAAGCTTTCTCAAGGATATATTTTGGAGTATTGTTTTTCATTTTATTTAACTTGGTGGCTTTTTTTTTGGAGGTAATTTTCACCACTTGTTTTCTGATCGGTTTTACAGTCATTTTGTATGTGTGTGATCTGCTTTTTGGATGTTCTATTAATTTCATGGACAGGATTCCTAGTTAGAAAATGCTTTTCTCTCTGCCCTTCCCTCTTCTGTGAAGATTCTTCTCTGGATGGTGTTATTGGTGCCAGGGAGAGACGGGGAGGGGGGATGGTTGATGTGCCTTGTCCTCCTTTCTTGACTGCAGCAGCCTTAATTTTCCCTCTGCTTTTCCTCTCTCCCTGCACAGCTTTATCTCTAGAGAGTACCAACACTGCTTTCTCTTTCTTTCTCTCTCTCTCATTCTCCCACAGAAGGGTATGAGGCTGCCCTTGCAGTCAGGGCTGTGAACTGCCCAGTCCCAACCTGTGTTCAACATTTTGTCATTTTAATGTCAAATGCTTGCATTCAAGGGTGATTTTATCTGTGCCTTGTCTAACTCCTCTGGTCACGTCAACTTTTTTTCGAGGAACTTCTTAAACTTTCCTTCTCCAGTTTTCTGAACCCACAGGCCTTTGCAGCCAGTGGGCAGAGAGAGAGCTATGCTGGAATTGATGATTTTGTCTCTGCTTAAGGGTAATTTTACAGTGAAAGTGTTCTCTGTCTCCTAGACATGCTGTAGGCAATGGGTTATGTATGCTTTCCTATGTTTTCCTTGTGGATTTTATGGGTTTTTGAGAGGACGATATGGAGGAGAGTCAAACAAGGCAGTCATCATTGTTGTCTAAATCTGTTTTCCTTGCTTTTAAAAAATGGTTTAATCAAAAAAATAGTTGAATCGCAGATGTTTGCTTCCCTATAAGTTACTTCCCTAGAAGTTAATTCCCTATAAGCTATGTTTTGCTTATATTGAGTTTTATAAAGATACAGTCATATTATATATTCTTTTAGGAATTGCACCTTCATTCATCATTGCTAATATCCACCCAAGTGGTTGTAGGACTATAGGTCATTCATTTTTACCACCATCTAGTATTCCATTATATGACTATTATTCATACTGTCATTGATGGCCTTACAGATTATTTCTTACTTTTGTTACTACAGTCAGGGCTCCTATAAACATTCCTGTACGTATCTCTAGGGTTGCACTGTCCAATATGGTAGACATTTCACTACTGAGCACTGAAATGGGTGCATAAGGATTGTGATACACGGGGCACCCAAGTGGCTCAGCCAGTTAAGTATCTGACTCTCGATTTCAGCTCAGATTATGATCTCAGGCTCATGAGATTGAGCCCTGCTTCAGACTCCACACTCAGCACAGAGCCAGAGCCTGCTTAAGACTCTCTCCCTCTGTCCCTCCCTCCCCACTCTCTCTCTCTCAAAAATAAAAAAAATAATACAAATAGTACAAATAAAATAAAAATGCTTTTAAAAAAGAATTGTAATATGCTCTAAGTATAAAATATGCCCTGGATTTCAATTACTGAAAAACAAAGGATGTAAAATATCTCACTGGTAATTTTAATGTTGGTTACATATGGAAATGCATTGGCTACATTGTGTAAGTTAAATATATTATTAAATTACTATATATATATATTTACTTTAAATATATATATATTATAATATATATATATTATAATATATATATATTTACTTTTTTTAATGCAGCTCCAAAAATATTAAAAATCACATTTTTGCCTGGACCTGAGTATCATGTTAGACTTCTATTGCAATGTGCTGCTTTAGGGTAAAAATTAAGGAATAGAATTTCTGGGTAGATGATTGTTTGAATTTTCACCGACAATGATAAAGCCAAATTATTTTTCAGTGAGATTGTACCAATTTATAACATGAGCAGTACCACACAAGGGTTCCCATTGCTCCACATACTCTCCAGTACTTGCAATTTTCAGACAGTTTAATCACTGCCAACCAGATAATTGTAAAATGACACCTTATTGAGGCCTTGATTTTCATTTTTCAGACTACTAATGAGATAGGACAAATTCTCATATTTTTAAATTGCCACTTGTGTTTCTGCTAATATGAAGTGCCTATTTTGTTTTTCTCCTTTCTCCCTCCCTGATTTTGTCCACTACCTTTTTTGTGCATTTTTCTTTCTGATTTGTAGAAATACTCTCCGTATTTAAGACACCAAAACTTTGTCTGTTATACATGTTGTACATATCCTCTCCCTATTTATGGTTTGTACTTTCATTTGCTTTATGGTATATGTCTATAAACAAAAAGTCTCCATTTTAGTGTCATTGAATTTATCACATTTTGTTTTTAGGATTGGTAGTTTATTTGGGTCCTGAGTCTAGCCTAGCCTGAGATCATAAAGATATTTGCCCATAGTTTGCTTCTACAAGTGTTGGAACATAAACATGAAATTCATAGACATGTAATATATCTCCATTTCTTTAAGCTTTCCTTAGTATCTTTAAATGCAGGTTCAGAAATTTCACCATGCATATCTTGCACATCTTTTGTTATATGTATTCCTAAGGACCTTGGTAGTTTTTTTAGCTATTATAAAAGGTGTCTTTAAAAAATATGCTTTCTGTTTGTTGCTGGACTATATACAGTTACATTTGTATTCATATTGTGAGCCATGTTGCCAAACTCTTATTATTATTATTTGTAATAATTTGCACATTGATTCATTCTGGTGTTCTATATTTTTAAAAAAAAGTCCCATGGATTGCAAATAAAAACGGTTTTGTTTCATCCATTTCACTTTGTTTCACATTTCAATCCTTAATCAGTATGGAAATTATTTAGCTGTAGGGTGCAAAGTAATGCCTTTATTTCATTCTCCATATGGATAACCGATTTATTTGTTGAACAGTGAAATCTTCCTTATCTAATGATTTCAATGCCTCTGTCAGATACCAAGATCCCACTTATACACGATTCTGTTTGTGGACTCTTTTATTATTTTAAATCGATTATATTATTTCCTTTCTCTAAAACAATTACAGGATTTCTTGCAAGGTGGGTCTGCTGGCAACAGATTCCCTCAATTTTTGTTTGTCCAAGAAAGCATTTATTTCTCCTCCACTTTAGAAGTACAGTATCACAGGGCACAGAATTCTAGGTGGGTGGGCTTTTTCCTCCCAACATTTTATTATTTTTAATTTTTAAAATATCTTATTTATTTACTTATTTGTCAGAGAGAGAAAGAAAGCAGCAGAGGGAGAGGGAGAAGCAGGCTCCCCTTGTGCAGGGGGTCCAATGTGGGGCTCAATCCCAGGACTCTGGGATCACAATCTGAGCTGAAGGCAGATGCTTACCTGATTGAGCCACCCAGGCATCCCCTCCCAACACTTTAAATGCTGCAGTCCCCTCTTCTTGCTTGCATGGTTTTGAGAAGTCAGATATAATTCGTATCCTTGCTCTCCTACACATGAGATATTTTTCCCCCCTCTGGATTCTTTCAGGACTTTTTTCTTTATCTTTGGTTTTCTAGAGTTTGAAAATAAGATCCCTAGGTGTCCTTTTTCAGGCATCTATCCTGCTTAGTGTCCTCTAAGCTTCTGGGATCTGTAGTTTGGTGTCTGACATTAATTTGATGAAATCTGCAGTCATTATGTTTCAAATATTTCTTCTATCCCTTCTCTTTCTTTTCCTTCCAGTATTGCCATGCTACATGCTACACCTTTTTTTTTTAAAGATTTATTTGCTTATTTGACAGAGAGAAAGCAAGAGAGAGAGAGCGAGTGCATGGGGGGAGAGGCAGAAGGAGAGGGAGAGAGAGAATCCCAAGCAGCCTCCACGTTCAGTGTGCAGCCTGTCAAGGGGCTTGATCTCATGACTCAGATCATGACCTGAGCGGAAATCAAGAATCAGACACTTAACCAACTGAGCCACCCAGGTGCCCCTGCCTGTTTCACCTTTCGTAGTTGCCCTTCAGTCCTGGGATGTTCTGTTCTCTTTTTTTTAAGTCTTTGTTCTCTTTTATTTTTAATTTTGGAAGTTTCTTCTAAGATACCCTCAAGCTCAAAGATTCTTTCCTCAGTCATGTCTAGTCTACTCATAAGCCCATCAAAGGCTTTCTTGATTTTTGTTCTCATTTTTTTATCTTTACTATTTCCTTTTGGTTCTTGCTTAGAATTTCCATCTCTTTGTTTACATTGCCATCTGTTCTTGTATGCTACCTACCTTATCTATTAGCATATTATTCACTGTTTTCTTAAATTCCTCATCAGATAATTCCAGTATCGCTGCCAAGTCTGGTTCTGTCACTTAAAATTGTGTGTTTTGCCTTTTGGTAAGCCTTATAATTTCTTTTCTATTCAGACATGATGTACTAGGTAAAAAGAACTGTAGCAAATAGGGCTTTAGTAACACTGTGGGGAGGAGTAAGGGGCAGGCAAACATTCTATAGCCTTTGATTAATTCTGTCTTCCATGGATTCTGTACCCCATGACTGTGAACTCCACAAGTTCTCCTCAGTACCTTGCTCCATTTAGGTGGAACAGGTTCCCTAGAGGGGGCTGTGACTTCAATTCACCCAGATCAGTTAGGCTCTGATCATATGCCAGCAGGTTAAGCTCTTGTTAACTAGTTCCCCTGAGAGCAGGTCTTGTTAAGAAAAACAGAATGTTTGACATATTTCAGTATGGCTCCTTTTCCTTTGTCCCTGCCAGAAGCTCATAGAAATTTTTCTTCAGTATTGTCTGTGAGAACCTGGCTGAGCTCCTGGATGCAAAACTCACAAAAGCATGGGGCCTCCTCTAGGACTGGGTTCCCTTGGACTTTTTAACTCTCAGACTCGTCTACACTGAGCCTCTGGCAAATTGTCCATGACAATTCTGATTTTCCTACTCAGGCACTGCTTCCCGCAGCAGTGTCACTCAGGAGTCTGCTCTAGTTAGCCATCATTCCTTAGTTTTACCTTTTTGTCTCTTCAGTTGTGGGGAGAGTGGTTTGCCCTGTGTCCTTACATCTCTTCTATATCTAAGAGCTGACTTTCTCGGGGGACTGGGTGGCTCAGTTGGTTGAGCATCTGACTTTTGTTTCCAGCTCAGGTCCTGGTCATGTGATCAAGTCCTTTATCTGGCTCTGTGCTCAGCAGGGAGTCTTCTTGGGATTCTCTCTCTTCCTCTCCATCTGCCCCTCCCTTCACCTCTGTGCTAGCTCTCTCTCTAAAATAAATACATATTTTCTGGCTTGTTAATTTTTGCCACTCTAACTGGTGTGAGGTGGTATCTCAATGTGTTTTTGACTTGAATTTCCCTGATGGCTAATGATATTGAACATTTTTTCATGTGTCTGTTAACCATTCATATGTCTTCTTTGGAGAAGTGTCTGTTTATGCCTTTTGCCCATTTCTTGACTGGATTATTTGGTTTTTGGGTGTCGAGTTTGAGAAGTTCTTTGTAGATCTTGGATACCAGCCCTTTCTCTATAGTGTCATTTGCAAATATCTTCTCCCATTCTGTGGGTTGCCTCTTTGTTTTGTTGGCTATTTCCTTCACTGGGCAAAAGATTTTTACCTTGATGCAGTCTCAAAAGTTCAGGAAACAACAAATGTTGGTGAGGATATGGACAAAGGGGAACCCCCTTACACTGTTGGTGGGAATGCAGGTTGGTACAGCCACTTCGGAAAACAGTGTGGAGGTTCCTCAAAAAATTAAAAATAGAGCTACTTTATGACCCAGCAATTGCAATACTGGGTATTTATCCCAAAGGTACAGATGTAGTGAAAAGAAGGGGCACATGCACGCCAATGTTCATAGCAGCAATGGCCACAGCAGCCAAACTGTAGGAAGAGCCAAGATGTCCTTCAACAGACAAACGGATAAAGAAGATATGGTCCATATATACAATGAAATATTACTCAGCCATCAGAAAGGACGAATATCCACCACCATTTGGGTATCGACATAGATGGAACTGGAGGGGATTATGCTAAGTGAAATAAGTCAAGCAGAGAGTGACAATTACCATATGGTTTTCACTTATATGTGGAACATAAGGAATAGCATGCAGGACATTAGAAGGAAGGAAAAAATGAAGGGATGGGGGTATCAGAGGGGAAGAAGAACCATGAGAGTCCTATGGAATCCAGGACACAAACTGAGGGTTTCAGAGGGAAGGGGTTGGGGGCCTAGGTGAGCCTGGTGATGGGAATTAAGGAGGGCATGTATTGCAATGAGCACTGGGTGTTGTATGCAAACAGTGAATCGTGGAATGCTACATCAAAAACTAATGAAGTACTGTATGGTGACTAACTTAACATAATAAAAAAATGAAAATAAATAAATAAATAAATCTTTAAAAAAATTTTTTTAAAGAGTTGACTTTTTCACCTGTTTAGCTTTTTACATGTTGTTAGGGTGGAGTAGTAGCTTCCAGATTCCCTACACAGGAAACCGGAAGCCAAAAGTTTAGCACTGATTTATTTGTTTTTAATATTGAGTTGTGAGAATTGTTTATATATTCAGGATACAAGTCTTACCAGATATATAATTTGCAAATGTTTTCTCTCATTCTGTGGGTTTGCTTTCATTTTATTGCTAGTGTCATTTGAAGCTGAAACGTTTTTAATTTTGATGAAGTCCAATTTAGCTACTTCTTTCTCTTGACATTGTGCTTGTGGTGTCATCTCCAAGAAATTACTGCCTATGACAAGGTCACAAAGATTTATTCCTATATCTTCATTGAAGGGTTTTATAATTTTAGTTCTCCCATTTAGGTCATTGATCTATCCTTCTATTTTTGACCTATTTGTGTCTTCGAGTTTAATGTGTGTTTTTTGTAGATAACATATCACTGAATTATTTTTAATCCATTCTGATAATTTCTACTTTTTGTTTAGTATGCTTGGGCAATTACACTTAATATAATTACTAATAAGGTAAACATTAAGTCTGTCATTTTTCTATTTGTTTTCTTCTTAAAGATTTATTTATTTATTTATTTATTTATCTGTCTATTAGAGAGAGCACAAGCAGGGTGAGTGGCAGGCAGAGAGATAAGCAGGCTCCTGCTGAGCAAGGAGCCTGATGTAGGATTTGATCCCAGGACCTTGGGATCATGACCTAACCGGAAGGCAGATGCTTAACCAACTGAGTCACCGAGGAATCCTGCTATTTGTTCTCTATTGTTTTTTTCTTTCTCTAGCCTTCCATTACAGCTTTTTCAGGGCCATATATATACGAAAACAAGTTAAGAATTACTATATATTTTGAGTCAAGTTAGTCTTTTATTCTGCAGTTACCCTTTCTATCCATAATAATGCTTTCTGTCTTAGTCTTTTTTAATTTTTTAGTAATATTGCTATTCTAGCTTTCTTTTTGTTCACTGTTTTGCCTGGTGCATCTTTATCCTTCCTAGTGTACTTTTTGTTAATCTATTATTTCAACCTTCCTGGAGGTGTTTACTTATTGAGATTATTGATATATTTGTACTTATCTCTGTCATCTTCCTGGTTTCTCAGTTCAAACTTCTTTTTCTATACCTCCCTCTAATTCTCTCTCAATCCCTCCCCCCCTCAATTAACGTACAACCCAATTCTTGTATTTTGTTCTTTTCATATCCCATTCTCTTTCCCGGTAACAGTTTGCAATTTATACATCAGATAATATTCTCTAAGTGGTCATCATTGAAATGTTGTTTCATAACACAGCCTAAAGTTAAAAATAATACTTCACGGGGCACCTGAATGGCTCTTGATCTCAAGGTTGTAAGTTTGAGCTCCACGTTGGGTAGAGATTATTTTTTAAAAATCTTAAAAACCATAGTAATACGTTACTCTTTCTTCCCAACAAAACACGGATGTTAGTACATTCTAACACCAAGCAACCTTCTTCCCATTCCTGCCAACCACAATAATCGCTTACATGCCATTTGATCCAACATTTTATTTTTGTCCTTTTTATAGGCCAGTAAATTACACATGATTGATATTTCGTACATAAAATGTTTCCTTAGATTGCAGCATGCTTACGGTCTACTCTGCTCAACAGTCCATCCATTTCCAAAACAAATTTTTAAAGTATAACTTAGAAACAATAATGTGTACATATTGAAAATATATCATTTAATAAGTTTTGACAAATATGTCCATCCAATGTTGAAGATGCAGCCATGTGCACATCCCCCACAGTCCACTCCCTGCCATCCACTGTGGGCAAGTTGGTCAGTAGCCAGTGGGCCATGCTGAAGAGGGCTGGGAACTGGGCTAATCTGGGGAGCACATGTTCCCTTCTAAATGGAGAGGCTTCTACATATTCAGCTGTTGCCATGAAGGCCCAGTGCTGTTAGTTCTTTAGATTTTTCATGAGATGCTGGAAATCCATATATTATGAAAAATAACTAATTTGTAATTGATGGCAGTGGATTCAAATGTCTTAAAACAATGAGTGGGCTAACACAAACTTTTTCTATAGGTGGTACCTTCTCCTTTGGATCACTCTGTTTCTACTTTGCCAGAGATAATGGAAGTCCATATATTAGGATGGTGTTAGCTTCCCCTCAACTTCAAGGTGAGCTCCATTTGTGGAATGAAAATACGTGCCTCTCAACCTCTTTCAATTAAAACCAAAACTAGATATGGAAGAAGAGGAATGAAAAGAGGGGCAATCACAGTAACTGAGACAGTCATGGAAATACTCAACGGAGCCTTCTCTACAGGGGAGAGAAGATGAGAACTTTGAGTGGCAGAAATGTGCCCTGACAAGGGCCCCTTGGCTCTGAGAGTTAAAGAGACAGATACCACGTAGGGGTGTTTGGCTGTAGTAATGGTTTTCTCCTTATCCCCTTACAAAGAGTTTGGTGGTTGTCAGCCCGGCGTTGGTTTTAGTTGCTCAAGATGCCATTCCTGCTATTTGTCTGATTCTCCCTCTGGGTTTAAGATAGCTCTTATAGCTCCCAGCTCTGCATTCATTTTCCCCGACAAGGAAAAGGGGGAAAGAGCAAAGGCAAAAATGTGTATGATAGTGGAGAAGGAAAAGAGCTTTCTCAGTAGCCTTATCTATTAACCTTCTGTTTCCATTTAACAAGCTGGCACTCTAAGACATGTCCCCCTAAGTTACAGGGGGGAGGGACTGGGGCTGTCCTAAATAAAGAGCTCTGTTAAGAAAAAAGAAAGAAATGAATATTGAGCAGACATGACCCAAACATACAGGGCAAGTAATTCTCGGGCAGACATGCTATTATGCTCTTATGATAATGCTGGTTATCTACTGCCTGACCGCATCAGCAATCTGAATTTACCCCTGGTGTTTCAGAAACTATGATGTGTCTGGAGGAAGTCAAAAGAGCAGAAAAGCATGAGGTCCACATCTCCCTGGCCCTCAGGAACTTAGGCTGAGATGATAAATATCCCTTTGCTTCTCTTTAGCCTGAACTCAGTGGCTTCTATAAAGAGCTGGTAAAATAATCAAGGTACGGGATCAGTACATAGAATGACATTGACCTTGCCATAATTGTCCTTTGCCATATTTCTAAACTAGGATTTTAGTCTCTCAGGCCTGGCACTGTAAACCGGGGAGGGTACATGTGAGTCACATTATGTGGCCTTCTTGAATTCAGGGAGTGATTATGGCCTCAAATTCAAGACTGACAGAATGGTTAATAATTTGGATCAAGAAAGCTTTAAGATTTTTTTTATTTGAGAGAGAGAGAGCACAAACAGGGTGGAGGGGCAGAGAAAGAGGGATAAGAAGACTTCCCGCTGACCAGGGAGTCGGATGCAGGGCTCAATCTCCAGACCCCAGAATCAGGACCTGAGTCGAAGGCAGATGCTTAAATGACTGAGCCATCTAGGCACCTCTCAAGAAAACTTTTTAATTTACCAGAAACGCTGTCAACTTTGAAATAGCAACTGCCTCTTAGGCAGGATAGAGCATACCTATTAACTAGGAGTTTAACAGTAGGCTATCTGTACCATCCTTTAAAAAAAACACAAACACAGAAAGATAAGGAAGGATGAACCCCAAAGTGAGCCATTGTCCTGGTTCACTTCTTCTGCCTGTTCAGTACTATTTGGCACTTAGAAATCTGTTTCAATTGTTATTTCCTTCCATCATTTTTTCATTGATTGATTCATTCAACAAATATTTAAGTAGCTACTTATGCTAAAGAGCTGGGTTCACAGTGGATGTTGAGATTAAAAGAATGCTCTCAAAGTCCTCATTTAAAGGTAAGATCTTGGGTAAATGTAAAAACTTCATGGGGATTGTAGAAGTGACACAGAAGTGGACTCTGATTTACAATCTATTCCCTGGAACAGATAGAGAATGGGATTTAAACATTGAAGAGCAATTCACAAAAAGACTTTCACCAAGACCTCTAGAAGGAAGATGGAATGGTGTCCTTAGAGCCCTCACCATGAGGTCAGAAAGTCAAAACAGCCTGTATTATGGTTCCAGATCAGAGAGGATGGAAGGAATATTCCCAAGGCAGCATGACCAGGTGCCACCAAAATGTCCCCACAAGCAGTTCATGATGAACTGCTCCAGTGTTCCTCAAAGAAGATCCCAGAGTTGAGAGGTACTCAGGGGTGAAAGAGGGACAGAAGGAGCTTGAAAGTTGTAGTCTCTCAAATGCTAGACAATCCTTTTTGGCCAAGAAATCCAAAATCACTGAGGGACAATAATGGTCCTCTGACACTGAGAGTGGTGAAATAGAACCTTAGAAGTAGACCCTCAAAGTGGTGGCCAGTGGAGCAAGAGAAAAACTATGGAGAGTAACTGTTCGTGCCAAGAAAGAGTCCCATGGGTTATAAGGGAAGATGAGAGGCCTGTGAGGGTTGTAGTTTATGTGGGGCTCAAAGCCAAATATCACTGAGCTTGTATTAAAGCCTTTGAGTGTTCCTAAATCTCGACTGCCATGGAGAAGCCTGTCTTACTTATACTGATTGACTTAACCTGAGTGTGTATTTAAAGCTTCTATATTCACCGCTCTACACAAAGTCACATCATTCACACATCTACGGATTATTTTCTTGGCATACAACATTTGAAAATTGTTTAATGCTCTAATCCATTCCCCCCTTTGGGTTTCAGTATTTGTGAGCCAGGTTTAATAAAAACTTTATCTAGAGTCAACTGCGTGAAAGCCCTGTGGCAAGGTTTCAAAGTCCATTTTCAGGGGCCTCCAACAGGATAGAAGGGAAATGGGTTTTCATTCTTCCTGGCTTTATGACTGCTTAGCTCTTTTTGATCCATTTTTTTCTCTGAGGAGAATATGAAGTAGTAATAAATATTTTATAAGCCTCTACGAGTTTAAATGTAAAAGAGCCTTTCAAAATAAAGGACCGTTCCACAAAAAAAAGTTATTATTTTAGCTACTGAAACTGAAACAAGTTTGGGGATGGAGAGAAAAATGGGCAAGTTGAGAGCTAAGGTATTGATTCCTAGGCTTGACTCTTGAGAGAAAACAGTTAAAAGGACTTCATTTAAAATGAGCCTCTTTTTTCTCTTCCCCAAGTCTTTGTGTTGTGTCTGGTGAGTGGACACATGCCAGGCAGTAGATATACAGAATTGAAATAAGAAGGCTTTTAGATGCTCAGGGACTGTGGTCAACCCAGGGAACCCACACACCAGGCATCTGCTACCTGCAGGCCTATGACCGAAGACCCCAGTAGGAGCCACTGACTTGTTTTCGACTGGCTGTCTCCACTGATACTAAACCTCAACCCTCACGTTGTCACTGGCCTTCTGGACTTTTGTATTGCATTGACTGACTTCCTTGTCAAATGTCCCCTGTGTAGGATAGCCCAATTCTTTGTTTGGATTACCCAAAAATCAACTCCCCAAACTAGCCATCTCCGTACATATTGATCCCTGCTCCACTGCAGGTGTATAGGAAGGAGAACCAGGTGATGTTGAGACCTTCAGCTGCTCAGGAACCTCGGGAACTAAGACTAGCGAGGACATAAAACAAGCATAAAGACTGTTGGGCCAATTCACTAGCTCATTAAACTTCCAGCCCAAAGGATCATTGTGTAAATGGAAAGATTAATTAGGAGTGGGCAAGATTCCATCACACACTTGCTGCCATAGTAAACTGTAATCTGGGTCACTCAATCTTGGGAAGCTAAGAGAAGTCCGTCCACTGATCATGGTCACGTGTCTAGAGGGTGCTGGTGCAGAGTGTACAAAGGTAGGCCTTCTCACCCTTCCCTACCATCTTTGTCATCGATTATCCTATCAAGGAACATAGGTTTCACCATGATAGAAACAAAAGCCAAAATGTTTCTTCTTGCAAAATGTTTTGCAAGAAGAGCTTTTATGTGTTTAGAGGCAATCTGTTGTCGTATGTATCACTGGGAGTGGGTTTTAAGGATAGAAAAAAGTCGCAGTAGTGTTGATGGTAATAATTTTATTTACTTCTTTGCTTCCTTGGCTTCACAACATGAACCAAATATACTTTCTAAGTAAGGGAAAATTGTAATAATGCTGTTGAGTGCAAATTTTACTGTTATAGTAACTGTAAAAGCACACTGATAATAGATTCTTTTTTTAAAACAGTGGTATATTGGGATTGGATTTTAGTGCAATGACTAAAGCCCCAGAAACCAAACTTAATAAAAATGTTGTCAGGAGTATTATATGTCATAACACAGGATCTCATGAACAGGACAGATCAAAGGATTCTGAATTGAGCTGATGGTGGAACACCAAGATTAAGCAATAATATCTCCAGATGGCTGGGGCCCTGGAAAGGGGGCAAAGACATAGTGAATAATCTCTTACAGGTATGGCATGGAGGTCCCCCCACTGCTGAGCAATGTCGCTTTACTGTCTGTTTCCTGTGGCTGCTTGGTTTTTTTGTTTGTTTTTATATTGCTGCTATTGGTGCCAACTGCCACCAAACTTTCCAATGTTTCTTGTCACCATCAAAATTCCCAGCAGTCATCCTTTCTGAGAAGTGGTATTTCTGGGAATGCTGTCACAGGGACTGACTCTAGCTGGCCCTCAATGCTCCTCAGAACAGTGTCACTAGATTATTCACATCTGTGTGGGGAAACCTCCAGCCAAACTTTGCCCATTATTTTGGTGATGGCCCTAATGTAATTCCCTCACTTGTATAGGGCAAGTGTGGACGTAAGTATTCCCATTCTCCATCTTGGATATTGTGTCCTACTTTTCCAAAGAAATAAAATCGAACTTCCAAGCCTAATGTTCAGAATGACCCCTTTCTCCTCCGTAGACAGGTCTGTCTTGTCATTTTTAGCTGGATCTTTAGGTTTAGTCCTATGTGCCCTGACCTCCCACTTTCCATTCTCCTTTCTGGAGCCTTAGGTTATCATGTAAAGGCTAAAACTTTGGACCTCAACATCTGAATGTTGCATCTGGACATCCAAAAATGGTGGATTTCAACTAGGCCACTTTCATATCCTAACAGCAAGCAGTATGTATGCCGCAGGCAAGAGCATTTCAGTTATGGTACCAGAAATGGCCCAATGTAGAGGTGGAGAAATGAAGGCTCAAAGGAAGAAAATTATTGGCTCCAGGGTACAAAGCTAATTTCTACAAAGCCACAAACAGAAGGCTACTAATTTTTCTACCACACTGTGGTGTCTCTACTCATGCCTTAAAAATTAAAATGTATTATATAAAATATGTATTATCTTCATTATTAAAATAATATTATATCATTATATATCATTAATAGTATTAGACACTAATATGTTACATATCATTACATATTATATATACTATGTTATATATTGTATTATTATAAATATTATTTTATATAATTAATCAATGTGTAATTAATATATAATTAATTAAAATGTGGTGAGTATATAAGTAATAGAATAAATTATATGTAATATTTATAATAATTTAATACACATATCATATATCATATATAACATTTAATGATGCATATAACATGATATATAATTAATATATAATAATCTATTATATGTAATAATATAATAAACAATGTTATAACATATTATATTATATCATTACATACTATATATTTTATACTATGTATTTTGCATGCATTATAAAATATATATTATATGTATTATATTATTCTATACTATATATAATTATTAAATGTCTATATACTATATAACATATAATATAGAGTATACTATATAGTATATATAATATATAACTATATATTACATACTATATAAATAAATATATATGCTATATGTAACTTATACTATATATAATATCTAATTGTAATATATGATATATAATATATGATAATACATAACACTATTATATGCTATATGTACTCTATAATAATATAATTATTATATACTATATCAGTATATATAACATACTATTTTTGATATAATTCTATATATAATACATAATATATAAAATACACATAATATATAACTATATATACTACTACTAATATATATATATAATTATATACTATATATAAATATATATTATGTATAAATTTATAATATATTATTACATACTATATATAACATATTACATACTATATATACTATATATTATATATAATTATATAACTATATACTATATATATTTTATACTATATATAATATATAATGATACATAATAAAATATATTCTAAATAATTGTATAATCATTATATGCTATCTATTATATGCTATATATAATATAAAACTATATTATAATACTATATAAATATATACTATATAATATATATAACTTTATATTATATATACTACATATAATATAACATATACTAATTAATATATAATATATAATTATGTATAATATATGCTATATATAATACCATATATGATAATATATAGTATATAGTATATAATATAATATATATAAAAAATATAAACTATATATAATATAAATAATTATATGCCATGTATACTATATATAGCTATATACGGTATGCTATATATGATTATATATAACTATATATTATTATATACTATATATAATATAACATATATAATAATTATATATACTATATATAATATATATAATTAACTAGATATGTAATATGATATGACTTTATATAATTAATAACTATATATAATAAACCATATATACCATATAAGTATATAATTATATATAATATATACACTAATTATGTATCCTATATATAATATAATTAAGTATATACTATATATAAATGATATATTATAATATACTATATAATAAAA
>ML094540.1:973-35077 GCA_003697995.1 Taxidea taxus jeffersonii
AAAAAAAAAAAAAAAAAAAGAAGAAAGAAAGTGGAGAGAACTTCCTTGGGCTGGAGACTAGATCAAGCCCAGTATTTGGGGTGTATTTTGATCCTTTAGAAGAAGTTGTTCCCCAAATTTTCAAGAAGAAAAAAAACCCTATGTGTATACAAAGAATAAAGTTAGATACAGTGAAGGATAAAATATGACTATAATAATAAAGGTTCAAAAAGGATTTTTTAAGAAAGAATTAAGATAAACTAGTTAAAAAACATTAAAAGAGGAAAGAGTAAAAGTTAAAAAAAAATTAGCAGAAGAGAAAAAAATTAATTTGCAAGACTAAAGATTCATGGGGAGAAAGCCATGAATTCCATGCTTTGCTTTCTCCTCCTCTGGGATTCCACTGTTGTAGCTTGGCTGGATTTCTTGTTGATCTTCTGAGGGAGGGGCCTGTTGTAGTGATTTTCAAGTGTCTCTGCCCCAGGGGGAATTGCACCGCCCTTACCAGGGGCCGGGCTAACTAATCCTCTCAGGTTCACTTTCAGGGGCTTTTGTTCCCTGAACGCTTTCCATAGAGTTCCGGAGGACAGGAATGAAAATGGCGGCCTCCCAATCTCCAGCTCAGAGGAGCCGAGAGCACGGGGCCCCAGTCTTCAGTGCGCCTTCAGAGAAAAGTGCTTAATCACTCCCGTCTCTCCATCCTCCAGCCATGCATGGAGAAAATCATGTGTAATCACTCCCGGCTCACTGTCCTCCGGCTGCGCTCCGAGGTCACCCAGCCTGTGACCAGGCATCTCTGTCTCTGGCACAGAGTCCCACCTGGAGTCTCTGAACCCTGCAGATCTTTGGGCTCTCCCAGGTCGGAGTCTCCCCGGATCTTGGGGGACCCCACGCACAGAGCACTGGCCCGTGTCACAGATTACGGTTCACGGTGACTCCAAGTTGAGAGCTCACTCCTCATCTCTGTCTCTGCAGCCAGCTTCCCCGCTCTAATACCTGTGAACTCTGTGACACTCAGACACCCCTGATCCTTCTGTGACCCTGCAGGACCTGAGACCACGCTGTCCCCATGAGGTCTTCACCCTGGTTTAGCCTCTGGAGCGATGTCCCTCCATGGAACAGACTTTTAAAAGTCCTGATTTTGTGCTCCGTTGCTCTGCCGCTTGCCAGGAGCCGGCCCCTCCCCGACCCGTGGTCTATCTTCCCGTCCCTTTGGATTCATTTCTCCGCTGGTCCTACCTTTCAGAAAGTGGTCGATCTTCTGTTTCTAGAATTGTTGCTCTTCTTCTCTTCGATCTCCTGTTGGATTCATACGTGTTTGGAATGTTTTGATAGGCTATCTAGCTGATCTCCTGCTGCCTGATGTCATCTCAGCCTGCTACTTCTCCGCCATCTTGACCTCACTAGTCCTTTTAAAGCTTGTTATTTCCTCATGAGATTTAATAATTGTGTTTTAAAAACCACCAGCTATAAATACAGCTAGTTTCATAAGTATACTCAAACTTTAAGCATTTAAAAAACTGTTGTTGCAGAGCATCATATTTTTAAAAGATATTTATTTATTTGAAAGAGTGAGATAGAGAGAGGGAGAGAAAATGAGAAGGGGAGGAAGGACAGAGGGAGAAGCAGACCCCCCACTGAGCAGGTAGCCTGACTCGGGCTGGATCCCAGGACCCTGAGACTAGGACCTGAGCCAAAAGCAGCCACTCAACTGACTGAGCCACATAGGCACCCCCATCTCAACGTTATAGTTTGTTTTCTTTAGAAAATACCAAATATATGCAAAAGTAGAGGGAATAGTGTTCCAGTCACCTAAACCTCCAAACTTCAATAGCCCTCTTGGTTCACCTATATGTCCACTCATTCCACTTCCTTTTGCCCTGGGATCATTAAAACTTTAAATAAAGTGTGCTAAACTACTCTAAAATTATATTTCCCAAAGATGATTATTTAAAACCATGGTAACAAAATATATAATGTAACAAATTACATGCACCTATACCATAGATGAATATTAAGGTGATTACATTGCAGCAATAAGTTATAGATTTTAATGTAGCATTTGTTTCAATATGATAAAATTGACATATAAAAACATTACATATACAAATTCACAAGCAAGTATATATGTAATATTTACATCTTCTGTAATCTTGTTTTTAGGTCTCAACTTTTTCTTTAAGTTCAACTGATTCTCAATGCCTTCTTTCGATGTAAAAATAATTAAGCCTTTTAAAATTACGTCTTTTAAAATATATTAAATAGCTTACTCAAAGACTTGGACATAGTCAAAAACAGAAACATAACTGATATTAAAGAGCTTCCAAGCTCTAATACTCGAGTCAGACCACTGTAATAGCTCCTTTGTCATTATAGTTATCAGGAAATGTGTCTGATGACTTTATGTTTTGATATTCCAAGGACTAACTTATTATTTACTCTATAGACATATCAGGTGGGAATACTATTTTAGCAATATCTCATCAATTATTTGGAAATAAGAAGGAGGAACTACAAGAGAAAGTTGTAAAACAATATTTGTAGAAACCAATTATAGAAGAAGAAAAACAACATTGTTTCATTATGCAGTTATGTTAAAGCACTCCAGTAAAATTCACTGGATATATAGTATATTTTACTTAGGTTCTATGATAAATACTCTAGAAAGATTAAGAGGTATTTTTTCTAAAGTTAATGACAGATTAGCTAAGTTCCCAATCAATGAAATAATTTAAAATCACATGGTATACTTAAGGCCAATGAGAAGATTTCATCTCTACAATCTTTTATCATAAATCATGGTGAAGATTTCTTCATAATGGCATTAACTGCTAAGGACATATGTACACTGACCTAAAATGGAAGTAAATCTTTTTGTTTGAGTTATATTTTAAAGTATTGATAACATGTATTTATTTATATTTCATTTCTAAATTACAAGTAAGTACTGTAGCTAAAGTATTACATAATATCATATGGACTACTTTGCTACTAAAAGGCACAGTTAAACATCTTTTATAAAAGTAATAAAAGTAAAAAAAAAAAGGTGGATTTAGAAGTACAGTAAAGACATGCAAATATATTGAGAGTGTTGCTTAGTAAATGATTCAGTTTAAAATAAGTTCTATAGGAGCATTATCAATAATAACCAAATTATGCAAAGAGCCCTAATGTTCATCAACAGATGAATGGATAAAGAGGATGTGGTATATTGGGCGCCTGGGTGGCTCAGTGGGTTAAAGCCTCTGCATGCAGCTCAGGTCATGATCTCAGGGTCCTGGGATCAAGACCTGCATCATGCTTTCTGCTCAGCGCTCTGCTTCCCCCCTCTCTCTGCCTGCTTCTGATCTCTGTCTGTCAAATAAATAAATAAAATCATTATATTTTTTTAAAAAGAAGATGTGATGATATATGATATATGATATTACTTAGCCACAAAAAATGAAATCTTGTCATTTGCAATGACATGGATGGAGCTAGAAAGTATTATGCTAAGTAAAATAAGTTAGTCATAAAAGCAAATACTATATGATTTCACTTATGTTGAATTTAATAAAACAAATGATCATGGGGAAAAAAGAGAGGCAAACCAAGAAATAGACTCCTAACTATAGAGAACAGAGTGGTGGCAGGTGAGGGGATGGGTTTAATATGTGATGAGTATTAAGGAGAGCACTGGTGATGAGTACTGAGTGTTGCATATAAGTGTTGAATCACTAAATAGTACAACTGAAATTAATATTACACAGTATGTTAACTAAGTGTAATATAAATAAAAACTTAAAAAAAACAAGTGTTTTAGTTAAGATAGAAATGTAGCATCAGGATCTCAGCCAAGGTATAAAGACAGACTTTCTTTCTGAAATTTCTTGATGTACCCTCTCTCCTATTACCAACCTTCTGTACCTGCTTGCTGCCCTGAGATCGTTCTATCAGAGAAAAATTCCACTAATGTGATATTGATTTAATATATTAACTCTCCAGGGTCATTTGCATTTTAAAGGCCACTATAGAAAGGGCCATATTTAACCCAAAGGGGCTCTGGCAAATATGCTCAAGTTTAGTATATATTCCTGTCAGTGAAAGATTTACTATAAATTTCTGTTTTGTGCTTTTAAAGTATAGGAATTATCATTTTGTTTTCACTTTAGTTTCTCAGGGTCACACACTGTGAGCACCACATTTACATGAGGGTTACAGATCACTAATTTAAAACTATCACTTCCACATGACATTTTTTGAAATATCTTCTACATTTGCTGGACTGTGAGCTTCTTGAGATATGAGACTCTGCCTTATTCATTTTGGCCTTAGTAGTATGTGGCACAGCCTGGTAAATAAGAAATAATAAATGCTTGTGAAATGAACAAATGCATAAACAAGTAGAAACTTGTCTATTTACCATACAGATCCTCGATATGATCTCACACAAAACAGTTTAACATAAATAAATCATTAAAATACCTAACATATATCAATATTATGTATTAACTATAAAGCCTGCTACAATTAATTCTGTGTGTGTGTAACTTGCATATGTGGACATCTCCCTGTGAAATAACAGGACATACATACATATTGGTCTCTAGTTCCTGGTTCCTGGCACAGAGCACCTAAAACATTTATGACTTTCTAAGTGACAAGAGCACTAGGAACATCTCTTGTTCTAATCTGGCCACTGATCCTGGTTCTTTTTTTTTTTAATTTTTTTTTAAGATTTCATTTATTTATTAGTCAGAGAGAGAGAGAGAGAGCACAGGCAGAGAGGCAGAGGGAGAAGCAGGCTCCCTGCTGAGCAAGGAGCCCGACGTGGGACTCGATCCCAGGACGCTGGGATCATGACCCGAGCCGAAGGCAGCTGCTCAACCAACTGAGCCACCCAGGCATCCCCTGATCCTGGTTCTTGACACAGAGCTAACTTCCTAGGAATTTCCTGGGTGATAGAAGTTTTCTTTTGTTCTAATGAAATAACTCTTGGTGGGCACCCAGAAAGGATCTTGCCACCAGAAACCAAGCCATAAATCTAAGTATATAATGTCAGAACTGAATTGAATTGTAGGATACCCAGCTGGTATCAGAGAATTTGTCTGTGTGGAAGTAATCCCAGAAACTTGCTGTCAAAAATGTTTTAAGTGTGGTAGTACTGTGAGAATAAAGGAAAACATGAATTTTTCCTAGACATTACCCCACTAGTGAATATGTTCTTTCAGAACAGAGAACATGTCATGTTCACCTTTATAATTCACAAGCATGGGACCTGACACATAGCGTGCATTAAATTCATTTTTCCCAAATAAATGGTTGATGGACTATATAGATATTAAAAGCTGGGATATAATTTATATTTAATTCATGAAGATTTCTTGTTCTGTTTCAAATAACATTTTTCTTCATAACCTTAGAAAGCCTGGTACTACTATTAAGGACTATTAGTTGATTTGAAAATTTATATTCAAATGATAGTAATCAAAATCTTGTGTAAACCATAGGTGTGAAGGAAAGGGAAAAAGACAGAGGTGGTATTTATCTCACCCCTTAAAATCTTTTATTTCACTTAGTTTAATATTCTCACCAATTATTGAGATGTAATAGAATTATGTGGGGTTGATGATACTTTAAAAATGCAAAATAGAAAGTGAAATATACACCTAAGAGGCAAAAACCACTAGTAGGTATCCTATTATTTCATGAAAAGAATATGAACTAATATTCCATGTGATAAAAAAATGTGGTGATCCTGGTATGCATTAACAGAAGCCAAAAATATTCTTTCTATATTTATGTCTGCTTATGTCTATTTACTTATCACTTCTAATCACTTCCAACCATCTTGCGATCTATATTCTAATATTACTGTCATTTCATTGGTGAACAAATTAAGACTAATCATGTTGGGGCGCCTGGGTGGCTCAGTGGGTTAAAACTCTGCCTTTGGCTCAGGACATAGTCTCAGGGTCCTGGGATCAAGCCCCACATTGGGCTCTCTGCTCAGCAGGGAGCCTGCTTCTCCCTCTCTCTCTGCCTGCCTCTCTGCCTACTTGCGATCTCTCTCTGTTAAATAAATAAATAAAATCTTAAAAAAACAAACAAAACTAATCATGTTAAAGCAACTTGCTCAAGTCACACAGGTATAAAGTTCATTTTTTGCTAGATCATGCTGCCTCTGGAATAGCCCATGAGCCTACAAAATGTTCTCCTGTACAAAACCTACTCATTGCCTAAATCTCTCTGCTTTAGTTCATGCTGTTTCTCCTGCTTAGAATGACATTCCTACTCTATCTTCATATGTCCAACCTGTATGCTTTTCAAAGATGAGTCCATGTGCGTTTTAACCTTAGAGATTTTCCAATAATTCTCACTATGTCCCTTAATGTAGTAGACAGCATTCTAAATATGGAGCCCCCAGATTCCTTTCCCCTGGTTATACAATGAAATACTAATCTACATCATTTTCTGAATGGGTTTTACAGATGTAATTAAAATTCCAAGTAAATTGATTTTAAAATAAGATTAACTCTGTCGGCCTGACCCAATCTGATAAACCCTTTAGAAGCAGATAATTTTCACAGAAAGCATATTCAAAGCACAAGGGAATTTGGTGTATCATTCCTGTCTCGAAGCTGGATGAAACCCCCAAAAATGCTGACAACATCTAGGGGCTGAGAGCAGTTTCCTATTGATAACCAGCAAGGAAAAAGAGCCCTCTGTCTTATAAGCAAAAGGAGCTGAATTCATACAACAACATAAATAAGATTGGAAGCAGATTTTTCCCTGGAGCCTCCAGATAACAGCCAAAGCTAACCGACACCTCCATTTCTGCTTTGTGAGACCAAGAAAAGAGAAGCCAGGTGAGTCTACCTGTACCTTTGACTTACAGTACTACTAGATAGTAAATTGGTGTTGTTTTAAGCCATTATATTTGTGGCATTTTGTTACATAGTCATACCATAGGTTGGTGCTTGATTCAAATTAACACCTGAGTATATTACATTATTTACATAATATATGTGAAAATATTTAAATATTGATAATCTTTAATCTTTTTCTACATTGCTGTCTTATCTCCTGAATATAGTTTAAGCTGTTTTATAGCACAGACAATGCATTGTGAAAAAAAATAAAACCTTTACCACTGAGATAAGCAGATCATTGACACTCCATAAATAATTGATAAAGTGAAAATAATATAAACAGACTGTCCAACTCATCAGCCTTGGCTTTCATTCTTGAAATAGCATAAGAGAAGCTGCTGGGATTCTTAGCTCTTTGTAATGAAACTATTTTTGCAAAGATGCAGGCAGTTTAATTTGAAAAGCCATGTTTCAATAGCTAATATTCTCAATAGTAAGAAATATATGTGCTTTGCTAAAGAATTAACATGTGCTAGTTTAACATAATGCTATAATTAAGGTTCACATGGATGCTGTAGATGTTATTATTGTGCTTGTTGCCAAGGCAACCATATGTACTATGTTCAAAAAGGTTGACATTTTTTCTTCTCCTAAGTGAGAAAGAAAAAAAAAAAGCTTACTTAAAACCCATTTAGAAAGGAACAACCTAGCATTTTTAAAAGCTGGTATTTCACTTCATCTTATCAAAAGTTATTCCCAAAAAAATGCCAAGTCTAAAAGCACCAGCTTTTTAATCAATCCATTTATTTATTTTTCAAGGATTGCTTTGTGTGTGTGTGTGTCTGTGAGCTTTAGGACTCCAATTTTATTCATTTTTCTCATCCTTCACACTAGAGAAAATACCACATTCATACACACTCCCATCTGAATACACAACAGGCATTTCCATATTATGTCTTTGTTGTTACACAGTCATATTCTAAGAATGAACTTTCTATATTCCAGTGACTATATTTACTACTTTCAATAAATCAAATAAAGCATTGTTTGGAAATTTGGGCATTTTTTCACATCGCTATAGTTATCTCGAGTCATTGACAAATAGTGTGGTTTATTCCCATTATCAAACACTTAAGCAAATAATGTATTAAGGAGAAGGCAACAAGCTTGTTTAAGGAGAAATCACGCATGACTCCACTACTATAATTACTCTAGGGGGAAAATATGCATGCAGATAAAAGGAGTCTGGTAGCTATAATCTATTTAGATTCCCCCAAAAACTTTAGACTAGATTCTACATCTTCAAACACTGTTGAAAAATAAAGTGAAACAAACAATAATCAAAAGTATGCCACTATGGAAAATCATCAAATCACAAAGGAAGAGAGCAAGAGAAGAAGAAAGGAACAAAATAATTACAAAATAGCCAGAAGACAATGAATAAAATGACAGTAAGTTCATAAACAAAAACAACAACAAACAAACAACTTTAATCCCCAAAGAGAAAATTGGGTTTGATTTAAGAAACAAATAGGCATTTCTAAAATAGAAAAGCATCAGGGTTCCCTTGGATCTGGGTAGTTAACATTTTACAAATGATTCTGAGGTAGGATGTAGTAAAGTCTTCAAGCTGGCAGATGTCTTCAAGCACTTTTAGGTAGTTAAAAGGTCAAGGAATGTAGGAAGACCTAGGAAGGGGTTGTGGATGTGCAAAGTGGCAGTTTGGGAATATGTTTAGGGAAATATTATCTAAATTGTACCCAAAGAAAACTCAAGAAAGCATCTTGGAGTCAATGGAAAACTGTTTTCCAGAGACATCTGCTCAGTGTGCTGTGGAGGGGAGAAAGAGAGAGAGAGGTGGAGGAGGAGGAGAAGAAGAAAGACAAGGAGGAGGAGGAAGAGAAGGAGGGAAAGAGGAGGTGGAGGGGGGAGGAAGAGGAAAAGGAAAAGAGGAAGAAGGAGAAGAAGGAAGTGCAAAAAATAATAATAATTGGTGTATTTCATTAGAAGAGGAATGAGATAAAAAATGGCAAACATTCTCCCTTTGGAGATTATTGTTACAATTCTAATCAGTAAACTAAAGCTTGTAAGCAAAGGAAAAAAAGAAACAGATCAAGAACATGGGCAGATTGTTTCCAAAAAATGAAGATTGATGGGAGATAATGACTAAGATGAGGAAATAATTTACTTTATTTACTTTTTTAAAAATTTTAACTTACTGAATCCCTGAATACCAGAATGAAACAGATAAAATTTGAGAAAGGTTCAACAACAACAACAACAAAACAACACTGAAGACCTAAATCCTGCAGTGAAGAATAGATCTATGGAAACTCTTACTGACAGACTTCTTTTTTAAATTCCATCTCTTTCTCAAGTAATATACTTTTATTTCTAACTACTTACTTGATACCTCTGTTCAATTATTACACAGACACATTAAGGTTAACATCTATAAAACTAAATCCTTTTCTGCCCCCATGCTTGTTTTTCTCCCCTTGTGTGCCCTTCTTACTGAGTAATATCTCATGGTCCTTTTCAGCACCTTCTTTTCCCAAACACCCCTCTGCTTTTGGTACAGCCAAGCATTTTCGAATCCTGAAAGTTTGATAGCTGAAGTACTCCCCAAATCTAAGATCATTTCTCCATTCTTATTGCCACCACCTTGGCCCAACCCCTAATCATAGTTTGCCTGGACTATGTTAAGGGACTTCCTGAACTGTTCTAATCTGTTTCTACTCTTTCATTTCTCCTTTTTCCAAATCACCTGGCATCTAGTTTCGAGACTTATCTTCAAAATTCATGTTTGGTCACGTGATTCTCTTACAAAATAATTTTCAAAGGCCTGCTACTACACATAGAATAACTTCCAAACTACTTACTCTGCCATTTAAGCTCTAACAATCTGGTCCCAATCACTTCATCTCCTATCTAACCAATGTTTTCCATTCCAGGGTCCCTAAGCTCCAGGTACAGACTACTTGCAATTTCCAGCATATCCCATGAACTTACATGTTCAGTTTTCTATTATAGTATTCTACCCCTTCTTATTATAGTTAATTGTTCCTCAAAAGCTTATGCGTACCCTGAGAGTGAATATCTTCTGTTATATAGTTATAAAGGGAAAAAAAGTAACTACATAAACATTGAATAAATGAATGAATGAATGAATGAATGAGTGATTGAACAAACAAATGATCAGACACCATGTAGGTTTGAAATATGAATAGTTTTCATATTTTTTCATAAGTTCATAAGTGACAGGGCCATAAAAAGACCAAAGATAATATCTTATTAAAAAATAAGATGTATTACTAGTCCAAATAGAAGGTGTACCCTTACTATGTTATAGAAGCAGTGAAATAATCTATATCAGTTTGTACTGTTTCATAGCAGTAATTTAAAAATACAACTTTCTTTGAAGTTTCTAGGTTCATGCTTTTTTACATAAAATAATTTATTAAAGCTATGCTTTATAGCTTTATAGCTATGCTTTATGCTTGTTTGGGTGGATCCCTGATTTGAAGTGTCATACAGTTTCTAGTCATTTTCTACGCCCCTAACACAGATTGCCATCGGCCATAAAACTCAGAACTGCCAAACTTACTTGAAGAACACAAATAGAAAGTGATCTGTCAAATATTACAAATGGAAGTACCTAGTTTGGAATTACACAGGGCAGTTCAAATTGGCAAGTAGATTCCCAAACCTTAAAGCATTTGCAGACATTCACAGATGTAGTTACAACACAACCACAAAAATAAATTTGAGTTTAAAAAATATCCATTTGGTACTTACGGTAAAGGTGCTGTAATTTCATTTAGAGAAATTGCTAATAACTCTCCTTTATTCAAATGTAATTAGGCAGTGATCACAGACTCTGATATTTTTGATTTGTGTACTTTGCAAATAAGGAAATCCTTTATATGGTAATTACTTCGTTCTATTCCTATGTGTCCATCCCACCCACCAGTAAGTTTTACTTTCTATATTTATCCTGTTTTCTAAGACAAAGACCCCGGTGCATAATAGACATGTAAGACTCCAGTATATGCCTCTATGGAATCAGATTCTTGCATAAAAGGTTTCCTTCTTTCTGTTCCTTTTCTTTAAAATGATTATTTGTTTTATTTTTCATTGCAGAAATAACAGCTTTTCATCAGCAAGGAATATGACACTTCAGGAATGTAGTACTTTTCATATAGCATTCCATATAATATTGCTTTGCTGCTGCTCTGTTTTTACTACATAAATTCAGCCCACATCCGCTGAAGAGAAGGTGTGGAAAAACCACACATTTGTCAGTAGAGTCTTGGCATTTGAATTTTAGACATCCCTCAAGCTTGCAAGGCAACATGCTGTCAAACGTGTGAAGCTCAGTACATCTAATACAAGGAGTTCAAGGGCTGACTGCTGAATCTAATCTAAGTGCCAGTTTCCAAAGACTTTTCATACCTTGGCTTTGCTGATGGGCTCTCATCTATAGTTCATCTGTCCTTTTCAATGTATGTACAGTAGCAGCTGGGGCTGTGAAATTTCCCTTCTCCAAGAAAGGTATTGATTGCTCAGGAGTTATTGTCAGCATTTTAAAATAAAGTATGCTTTATTTTTATCATCAGAGGGAGAAGTATTTTGTATATTGTAATTTACTTGTGCTAACTCTATCTGCAGGTTTGTTGCTTCAGTAATTCAGTGGATTCTCTATAGATAGTTTGTTACATCTCTAATTTGAACATGTATCTGCAGTGTGCATTTAATGTTATGCAGTTTTCAGCAAGGCATGAAGGTTCTGACACTACAAAGCTGAAAAGTGAAGGGATTATGTGGCTCTGAGGACTGGTCATGAGGTAACTGAGCTAGTTGGAAAATCAAATTCAGAAACACATCAACACAAATGTCATAGTGAGAAAGGATAGCTGGGTAGAAATCTCTCAGAGAATACCAGGGGCAAAAGCAAACTTGCAAACAACTTAACAAAATACCCTTCACCAACTTAGTTCTCCTATGTTAATTACATGTTGACAGCAAGGTAAAATTCCATTTTTTCTTTAATCCTCAGAGTGACCGCCTTAGTGCTGTCAACACACGGCTATGTCTGGAGGATATTACCTGTCTGGGATTCTAGAGAAATGCATTTTTCAAGTGGTGATTTGCTAAGGTGGGAAGTCACTATTGGAAAAGATGATATTTAGGAATTCTAATGGGGCACCTGGGTGGCTCAATTGGTTAAGCACAAGACTCTTGATTTTGGCTCAAGTCACAACTTCAGGGTTTTTAGATCAAGTTCCAGGTTGGCTCCATGCTGGGTGTGGAGCCTACTTAAGTTTCTCTCTCTCTCTTTTTCTCTGATCCCTAACCCTCCTTTCTCTCTGAAATAATAATAATAATAATAATAATAATAATAATAATAATAATAATTCTAAGGAATTCACAATGGGAAAAATTAAATTCCCTTAGAAGTATTTGAATAGCACTGGGGCGCCTGGGTGGCTCAGGTCATGATCCCGGGGTCCTGGGATCGAGCCCCGCATCAGCTCTCTGCTCGGCGGGAACACTGCTTCCCCCTCTCTCTGTGCCTGCCTCTCTGCCTACTTGTGATTTCTGTCTGTCAAATAGATAAATAAAATCCTTAAAAATATTTGAATGGTAGGAGATATATTAAATGGGTAAATTAAAGAAAGGGAGATAAATATAGTAAAAATATAAAAGCAAGGTAAAATCAGACATTTGTGAATATAAACTAAAAATCTCAGAGTTTGGAGATATCTTTTCTGTCTGATCATTTGTTTTGCCTATCTCTTTATGGTTTGGGATGAGCCATTCAAATAGCAGAACATTTTCTTTCCTTTTATTTGAAATTATTACAATATTTGCAAATAAACTATTTGCAGCCTCACAGTCTAATAGGCTCTTTCTGTTACCAAGGCTGTGCAGGGACTTAATTCATTTTACTTACTCTCTGTGTCATTTCATTCATCCAACCCCATATGTCAGGCTATCTTAGATATCAATTAACCACAAAATATGTCTTACCCAAAAGTGAATTGTGTCAAGGCATGGTTCATTACTCATTTTGAAAAGCTACTGTAAATGTACAAAAACTGATTTTGTTGCCACCCAGATTATTATAAATAAATAATTAAATGTTGAGACTAGGGGATAAATGTGCCTTTTGAAGGAAGAAACACTTGTGCCAGATAGGCTGTGACTCACACCAGGATGAGACAATAGCAAGATATTTGCCTGTTGGGAGTTTGCACTATTTGTGTTTTCTGTTATTTTCAATAAACTGCATCCCACTTCTAATTATTTCTGAGGAATGAAATGAATTTTTGAAATTCCTCCAGCTTTTAAAATCAAACCTGAATTATGAAGCTATTTATTCAAAATATCTTTTTTGACTCATGTAGCCTTAAAATATTCCAATTCCAAACCACAGAAGATCCAAATAGAACTGTAAAATCTCACTTATTCTTTCTTACCAACCCCTAATCTGCTACTCTGTATGCTCTGCAAGCACAGGCTTTGAAGCCAATAAATTAATATTTGACATGTTTAGCAGTCTGCTCTGTTGCAGCTCTTGTATATTTGAGGACACAATATACAGTAAGATTTTATACGGGGAATAAACAATCTTTGCAGTAGATGATTTCAAAGCTTGAGTGCTTTAGCCCTTCACTGAATGCAGTAAATTTGAGGTTGATTGTAAGCCCATTCATACTTTGGCTTTTAGAAAGCTTAAAAACTTTCATCAACTACAAATAATTATACAAACGTAATAGAATCATAGTTTATGCAGTAAAATTCTCATCATTTTTCAGTAAAAAATAAAATGTATGTCTCTCTATGTAGGTTAATCATAAATAGGTATCTGCCACCTATTTTCTCACCTAATGTAACACCCCAAATTTTACTGTATTAATTCATTTGGCACTTAGAATGATCATGGCTTAATACAGACTGAAACATCATACAGTTCACTTCAAAAGATTCATTGGCTTCCTTAAAAGCCTTATAGCATCATCTGACAAGGCATATTAAGAATAAAAAGTAGGTTTAGAGTAACTGTAAATCAGCCATTTAATAAGATTTGAAAGTCCTACATAGAGAGTTAGTGGTATCAAAATATTTTTCTGAACATTAAAAATAAAGGTTTCTAATTAAGTTTATAATGAAATGAACTGCTGGAGAGAATCAGAGCATGGGACCTACTGGGCCAAATTTGTTTAAAGGCATCTTAACCTGTATTTTGCCTGCTGCATCACTATTCTGTATTAATGTAGCTGATGAAACCTGTAAGCAAACATTAGAAAACACATTTTATAAGATGAACTATTTTCATTTCTAGGCCAATTCAATAATTAATATAGAAATCTACTACAAACTTAACAGCACTATGCTTTTATTTAAATCCATAACGGAAGATACTCCATTCTTACATACTCCTTTATACGTCATAGTTTCTGCTATTGTACTTTACATAATCTAAAATTAAGCTGTGGTGCATAAATAATGAATTCTAGAATAGAAAAGAAATTTTAAAAATAAATAAAAAAGAAAAAACACTTTTTGTTGTTTATTGATTTACATTGAATAATATATTTGGTTACTTTGCTTGAATTAAGCAAGAGGGTAAAATTTGCATACATGATGATAAGACAATAGGAATTCTGCTCTTGCTAAAAAAATGTTTTTAGGGGTGCCTGGGTGGCTCAGTGGATTAAGCCTCTGCCTTCAGCTCAGGTCATGGTCTCAGGGTCTTGTGATCAAGATCCATGTCTGGCTCTCTTCTCAGCAGGGGGCTGTTTCACCCTCTATCTCTGCCTGCCTCTCTGCCTAGTTGTGCTCTCTCTCTGTGTCAAATAAATAAATAAAATCTTTAAAAAATATTTTTAGTTGGTGTTTTTCAGTCAATGGTACTTCAATGATTGCTGGGGTTATAAAATGTTATTCCTTTTTGTGTATATGCATATTTAAGAGTCTTGATGAAAGGTCCTGGCAGAAAGGATTCATGAAGATTTACTCTCCTCTGTTGTATTCGTTTACCTTTGTAAGTGAAATAAATGTATCCCCAGTCTATCCTCACTAATTTTAATTTGACTCACACTTGATAACTTTTCTGTAAATGCTGCAATATTCCATTAGAATAGTCCAAAATATTAGGCTTTTTACATAAATGTTATTCCTGTTTTATGGGCCATCTTGCAAAGCATTTTATAATTCAAACTTTAGTATTTCAGTTATATATTTATATTTTATCAGCATTTTCTACTTTTTTAAATTGTGTAACTACTTGGCCCTACTATATCACTGTGCCCAGAATGTAATTCTTCATCAAACCTTAATCCTAAAGTTTGTGGAACACATGAATTTGGCTATTTATTGTGGGTTGCTTTTGAGAGAAATAATACGTTCTGAGCTTTTTTTTTTTTTTCTTGTGGCAGTCACAAAACTAAGCTCCTCTCACCTTCACCAGGACCTCTCATTGCACTTGATTGATTGATTTGCTGTTTAATGTTACTGGATTTAGAGACCATAAGATTATAAATGGTGACAGCTCAAATCTGTGCACAAGAAAAGCACTGGGATTTTTCAGATTTAGAGAGGGATTGCAGGGATGTTTTTGCCTCTTAGATCCTCTTAAAATCAAACTGGTTATTTATGCGCAATCACATATTTGTTTTGAGTTCTTCTTGGTTCATCATTTATTTTGGGTACATTGAAATTCTTTTTACAGGTATGATGTATAATTTAGCATATTAAATGCATAGCTAAAGATTTAATATTTCAATTTTTAAACAGTGGGATGGCTATACAAATATACAGCCTAAATGTATTCCATTTAATCTAATTCTGTTTCATGGCAGTTTCATAATTTGAGATTTCAAAATTGGTAGTTGACATAATCAAAGTCAATTTTAAGATGACAATGAAGAATGACTATTAAAATTTATATGACACACTATTTACAATTATTTCATCTATTTCTATTCAAATTTGTGTGTGTATGGGAAGATCCCTATGGCAAGACTATGACAGCTGAATGAGAAAATAATTATCCTGTATGTTGTGACTGAGGTGATATTTCTAGGAATCATGACAGTGTCATCCACCTCAAGAGGGTGATCAGACATCAGGGTAACTTGACCTTGTCAGCATATCCCATGAAGTAGAAGGAAAATTAAGTATTAATCTCTAGAAATGTGTCTTATTATATATACAGATGTCTGAAGTTTGTATTGACATGATGAAGTAAACAGTATTCACATTCTAGGCTTGACATTGTTCCCAAGTGTTCCTATCTACTTTTTGAACTGTTACAGCTTCCTTCTTTTTTCCTCCCACTTTCCCTCCCTCCTTTCTTTCCACTGTTTCTTCCTCATTTTCTCCTTTTCTTTTCCTCCCTTTCCTCCTCCTTTCTCTTCTTCCTAATGGTCAAAGCTCCCTTATGATTGAAAACATGGAATCTTGGTTCTTTAAAAAGAAAAAAAAAAAGAAAGAAAGAAAGAACAAGACCTTATCAAGTGGGAAAAATTAGAAGAATTCATATGATTAAAGAATCTGTAACAGATAAATCCAGTAAAGTGAGAAATGTTCTATCCTTTTTATTTTTGTCCCCAGTACAATCTTAAATCCAATAAGAGAGATTCTGCTGAATAGATTCTTAGAGTAGTCTCCATGACCCCACTTCCTGGTATCTACACCCATGTGTAATCCATCCCTTTGAGTATGTTCAGGATTGTGACTTGCTTCTATTGAATAGAATATGACAAAGGTAGTAGGATGCATGTAATTACATGCACATTATTATATAAGTCTGTAGCACACATCTTCCTGGAGTTCCTCCTTCACTGGCTTGGAGGAAATAAATGGACATGTTGGGGAACACAACGTGATAAGTAACTATAAATGATTTCTATGAGTTAAGGATGACTTCCTGCTAACAGCCTACATGCAAGGGCTTACAGCCAACAGCCAGCAAGAAAATGAAGCCCTCACTCCCACAAACCACAAAAAAACTGAATCCCACCAAAAATTGAACTTGGAAGTAGATCCTTTCCCAGTTAACTCCCATATGAAACTGAAACCCCACCTGATACCTGAATGAAGCCTTGTGAGACCTTGAGGCAGAGAACACTGCTGAATTGTTCCTGGGCTCATGGATCATAAAAATGGTGAGATTAAAAAATAATGTGTTATTTTACACTGTTAAGTTCATGGTAATATTATGCAGTAATAGGTAAATAATACAGACTCTTTCCCTGGGCCCCATACACAAAAGACATATATACAAACACACATACTCAACTATATTACAGAACATGTGTGTGCACTGTCATTCAGGTTCTGGTGCTCTGTTCTGGCATAACAAGACCTATAAGCCTGAACTTCTGCTCACATGACTAACTGTTCAGACTCTAGGGAATTACTCCACATCTATTTCTTAATGTACTTCAAATAAAAGGCAATTACATTGGGGTCCCATAAGGATTTTTTGGGTTACCAAAATCAGAGAAGAGCACTACTTCAGGGTATGGGGAAGATTTAAACAAAAGTGTTTAAGAGAAAAAACAAAACAATTAATTGCCCAATTCTTATTCCTAGATAGCATGAATGCAATAGATATTGCTTAATGAAGTATTATTTCCCAGTAGTTCCCAGGAGTGCTAAATATCCATTTTCTTACTTCTTGTGATATTTTGATTCATGTTGTCAGAGATACTCACAATTTAATATAGTATTCATAAAAGTTGCACCTAAGAGCTGAGGACTATACTGTAATGCTAATTAGTTCAAATTATTCTTAAATTTGTAAGTAAGCAGTTCTGTATATGATGTGTTATATTGAAAACTTTGTAAATATTAATCACTAGAACTGGTGCTGCATCTAAAAAGCTATTGCCACAACAAAATTTACCAAGATTTTCTCCTATGGTTTCTTCTAGGAATGTTATAGCTTGAGTGTTGCATTTTAGGGTTATGATTCATTTTAAGTCAAATTTTTGGGAGGTTTAAGAACTGCATCTAGATTCATTTTTAACATGTGAATATCTAGTGTTCCAGCATGATTTGTTGAAGATTATCCTTTCTTCATTGAATTGTCTTTGCTCCTTTGTCAAATATCAGCTGACAATGTATGCATGGACGTGCACACAAATTTAAACCAACTGTTGTTGCATTTGTATGTGTATAATATTATCAAAATTGTGACTGTCCTATTACTGATATGAATTTAAAGCCACCTATTTCTTCCTCATGCGAATGTGGAGGATTCCATTTACTTTAGAAAGTATATAAAAAATATATGCAACCTGGAAAAGTTAAAATAATTTCCAGCATAACAAGTATTCAGCAAAAAACTGAAACAACAATTTACCTTTACAGCTAAAGATGAGGCAACTAGTTAGCTACATGCAATATACAATCATTCATCTTATTTTCCCAGGCAAAAACAAAGACATTTGAAAATAAAGTGATTGTTTAGAGTGGTGTGAAATTTACCCTAATGATATATGAGACCAACTATCAAAATGTTAATGCTATTAAATGTTTTTCCCAGAATACAAATACCGAATTAATTCAATAAACTGTAATTATTGCGGTTAGAGAGTTCACTTCTATTTCTGACCATGATTGCCATCATACCCCTATCTTCTGAGAGTAAACAAGAGCTAATGTAAATGAACAAAAAGAGAAATGATAAAAGAGGGTGCAACTTAACATAGATCTGCTAAATTCTCATGATTTGGGGTTATATTTCATTTAAATAAGGTTTTATTCTCAAAACTTATAGCACACACTTTACTTTTTTGCTGTGGTTGCAAAATATTGCCTTAAAAACTCAATGAAATTATTTGAAAACCCCCCGCTCTTTTTTTTTTTTTTTTTTTGCCCATGTTTCAAAAACTTTCTAGATGGAGAATAACAGGAGACAGTAGGTTTACATTTATCAGAAACTATGTGCATAGTTATGCTTTATACACCCTCTTTCCTTTCTCTACAATTCTTACAGTTTATCTGGTTGAGGGTTGGTGAACTTAGAAATGTCATCGTGTCTCTCTGGTTTAATGTTAAAAACTACACTAAATGCTGGAGCAAAGCTTGTCAGATCAGTTTGGCATGCACAATGAAGGACCATAACACTTTTAATTAAAGGTTTCAGAACAGGAGGGAGGAGTCAAGATGGCGGAGAAGTAGCAGGCTGAGATGACATCAGGTAGCAGGAGATCAGCTAGATAGCTTATCAAACCATTTTGAACACCTACAAATCCAACAGGAGATCAAAGAGAAGAAGAGCAACAATTCTAGAAACAGAAAATCAACCACTTTCTGAAAGGTAGGACCAGCGGAGAAGTGAATCCAAAGCGATGAGAAGATAGACTGCAGGGGGAGGGGCTGGGTCCCAGCAAGTGGCAGAGCAACAGAGCGCAAAATCAGGACTTTTAAAAGTCTGCTCCACTGAGGGACATAGCTCTAAAGGCTAAACCGGGGTGAAGCCCACATGGAGACAGTGTGGCCTCAGGTCCCGCAGGTTCACAGAAGGATTGGGGGTGTCTGAGTGTCACAGAGCTCACAGGTATTAGAGCGGGGAAGCCAGCTACAGAGACAGAGCCAAGGAGTGAGCTCTCAGCTCAGGGTTACCTTGAACTGTGATCCATGGCACAGGCCGGTGCTCTGTGAGTGGGGTACCCACAATATCTGGGGAGACCTTGACCTGGAAGAGCTCAGGGATCTGCAGAGTTCAGAGACTCCAGGTAGCGCTGTGTGCCAGAGGCAGAGACGCTTGGTCAAAGGCTGGGTGAGCTTGGAGCGCAGCTGGAGGCCAGGGAGACGGAAGTGATTATACACTTTTCTCAGAGGGCACACTAAAGAGTGGGACCCCGAGCTCTCGACTCCTTCCAGCTAGAGATTGAGAGGCCGCCATTTTCATTCTCATCCTCCAGAACTCTACAGAAAGTATTCAGGGAACAAAAGCTCCCAAAAGTGAACCCCAGTGGATTACTTACCCTAGCCCCTGGTAAGGGTGGTGCAATTCTGCCTTGGGCAAAGACACTGGAGAATCACTACAACAGGCCCTCCCCCAGAAGATCAACAAGGAATCCAGCCAATCCCAAGTTCACTTACCAAGGAGAATAGCGGAAATCCAGAGGAGGAGAAAGCAAAGCATGGAATTCATGGCTTTCTCCCATGAATATTTAGTCTTGCAAAGTTAATTAATTGTTTTTAATTTTTTTCTGCTATTTTTTAACTTTTACCCTTTCCTCTTTTAACGTTTTTTAACTAGTTTATCTTAATAACTTCCTTAAAAAATATTTTTTGAACATTCATTATCACAGTCATATTTTATCCTTCATTGTATCTAACTTTATTTTTTGTATACACATAGGGTTTTTTCTTCTAAAACATTGGGGTACAACTTCTTCTAATAGATAAAAATACACCCAAAATCTAGCACCAGGCTTGATCTAGTCTCCAGCCTAAGCAAATTCTATCCACTTTATTTTTCTTTATTCTCCCAACCAACTAAACTTATCTAGTCCTTTATTAGAAATTAATTTTTTCTCATCTTTATAGTCATACTCCATCCCTTAATTGTGTTTACCCTTATATATGTTTTTCACTCTTTAAAATTTTGGGAGGTAGTTTCTTCTAATAGACCAAAATACTCCCAAAATTAAGTGGGTGACCCTGTTCTAGTCACCAGTCTAATATATATATATATGTATATACATATATACTAGACATATGTATACATATACATATGTATATATGTATAATATATATATTAGACATATATACATATACATATGTATGTATATATATATTTACATATATACACACACATATATATTATTTTTTATATTTTCTCTTTATTTGTTTTATTTTTAAATTTTTTTTTTTCTGAACTTCTTTTTACCCCCTCTCTCCCCCCCACGATATGGGGTCTCTTCTGATTTGGTTAAAGCACATTTTTCTGGGGTATTTGCCACCCTTTTAGTGGTGCTCCTTCATCATATATTCTTACCTGGACAAAATGACAAGGCTGGAAAAACTCACCACAAAAAAAAGAACAAGAGGCAGTACCAAAGGATAGGGACCTAATCAATACAGACATTGGTAGTATGTCAGATCTAGAGTTCAGAATGATGATTCTCAAGGTTCTAGCTGGGCTCAAAAAAGGCATGGAAGATATTAGAGAAACGCTGTCTGGAGAAATAAAAGTCCTTTCTGGAGAAATAAAGGAAATAAAACCTAACCAAGTTGAAATTAAAAAAGCTATTAATGAAGTGCAATAAAAAATGGAGGCTATTATTGCTAAGATAAATGAAGAAGAAAGAATTAGTGATATGAAAGACCAAATGACAGAGAATAAAACTGCTGGACCACGAGGGGAGAATTCTAGAGATAAGTGATACCATAAGACAAAACAACAGTAGAATAATTGGGATTCCAGAGCAGAAGAAAGAGAGAGGGGAGCAGAAGGTATATTGGAAAGAATTATTGTAGAGAATTTCCCGAATATGGCAAAGGAAACAAGCATCAAATTCCAGGAGGTGCAGAGAACCCCCTCAAAATCAATAAGAATAGGTCTACACCCCGTCATCTACAAGTAAAATTTACAAGTCTTAGGACAAAGAAAAAATGCCAAATCCACCTGGGACAAGAAGTCTGTAACATACAGTGGTAAAAATTAGATTGGCAGCGGTCTTATCCACAGAGACCTGGCAGGCCAGAAAGAACTGGCATAATATATTCAGAGCACTAAACGAGAAAAACATGCAGCCAAGAATACTATTTTCAGCTAGGTTATCATTGAAAATAGAAGGAGAGATAAAAAGCTTCCAGGACAAACAAAAACTGAAAGAATTTGCAAACACCAAACCAGCTCTACAGGAAATATTGAAAGGGGTCCTCTAAGCAAAGAGAGATCCTAAAAGTAGTAGATCAGAAGGGAACAGAGACAATATACTGTAACAGTCACCTTACAGGCAATGCAATGGCACTAAATTCATATATCTCAATAGTTACCCTGAATGTAAATGGGCTAAATGCCCCAATCAAAAGACACAGGGTTTCAGAATGGATAAAAAAAACAAAACCCATCCATATGCTGCCTACAAGAAACTCATTTTAGATACAAAGACACTTCCAGATTCAAAGTGAGGGGGTTGAAAACAATGTACCATGATAATGGAGATCAGAAGAAAGCTGGGGTGTCAATCCTTATATCAGATCAATTAGATTTTAAGCCAAAGACTATAATAAGAGATGAGGAAGGACACTATATCATAATCAAAGGGTCTGTCCAACAAGAAGATCTAACAATTTTAAATATCTATGCCCCTATCATAGGAGCAGCCAACTATATAAACCAATTAATAACAAAATCAAAGAAACACATTGACAAGAATACAATAATAGTAGGGGACTTTAACACCCCCTCACTGAAATGGACAGATCATCCGAGCAAAAGATCAAAAAGGAAATAAAGGCCTTAAATGACACACTGGACCAGATGGACATCACAGATATATTCAGAACATTCCATCCCAAAGCAACAGAATACACATTCTTCTCTAGTGCACATGGAACATTCTCCAAAATAGATCACATCCAGGGTCATAAATCAGGTCTCAACCAGTATCAAAAGATTGGGATCATTTGTGCATATTTTCAGACCACAATGCTCTGAAGCTAGAACTGAATCACAAGAGGAAATTTGGAAAGAACCCAAATACGTGGAGACTCAGCAGCATCCTTCTAAAAATGAATGGGTCAACCAGGAAATTAAAGAAGAATTGAAAAATTTCATGGAAACAAATGATAATGAAAACACAACGATTTAAAATCTGTGGGACACAGCAAAGACAGTCCTTAAAGGAAAATATATAGCAATACAAGCCTTTCTCAAGAAACAAGAAAGGTCTCAAATACAGAATGTAACCCTACACCTAAAAGAGCTGGAGAAATAACATCAAAGAAAGCCTAAACCCAGCAGGAGAAGAGAAATAATAAAGATCAGAGCAGAAATCAATGAAATAGAAACCAAAAAGAAAAATAATAGAACAAATCAATGAAAATAGGAGCTGGTTCTTTGAATGAGTTAGTAAGATTGATAAACCCTGGCCAGACATATCAAAAAGAAAATAGAAAGGACCCAAATAAATAAAATCATGAATGAAAGAGGAGAGATCACAACCAACACCAATGAAATACAATTATAGAACACATTATGAGCAACTCTACACCAAGAAATTTGACAATCTGGAAGCAATGGATGCATTCATAGAGACATATAAACTACCACAACTGAATCAGGAAGAAATAGAAAACCTGAACAGAAACATAACTAATACCGAGATTGAAACAGTCATCAAATATCTCCAAACAAAAGCCCAGGGCCAAACGGCTTCCTAGCAGAATTCTCCTAAACATTTAAAGAAGACTTAATTCCTATTCTCCTGAAATTATTCCAAAAAATAGATATGGAAGAAAAACTACCTAACTCATTTTATGAGGCCAGCATCACCTTGATCCCAAACCCAGACAAAGATCCCATCAAAAAAAAGAGAATTACAGACGAATATCCTTGATAAACACATATGCGAAAATTCTCACCAAAATGGTAGCCAATAGGATCCAACAGTACATTAAAAGGATTATTCACCATGACCAAGTGGGATTTATTCCAGAGCAGCAAGGTTGGTTCAACATCCGCAAATCAATCAATGTGATACAATACATTAACAAAAGAAAGAACAAGAAACATATGATACTCTCAATAGATGATGAAAAAGCACCTGACAAAGTACAGCATTCCTTCCTGATCAAAACTCTTCAAGGTGTAGGGATAGAGAGCACATACCTCAATATTATCAAAGCCATCTATGAAAAACCCACTGCAAGTATGATTCTCAATGGAGAAAAACTGAGAGCTTTTCCGTTAAGGTCAGGAACACGGCAGGGATGTCCACTATCACCACTGCTATTCAACATAGTACTAGAAGTCCTAGCCTCAGCAATCAGACAACAAAAAGAAATTAAAGGCATCCAAATCGGCAAAGAAGAAGTCAAACTATCGCTCTTTGCAGATGATATGATACTATATGTGGAAAACCCAAAAGGCTCCACTCCAAAACTGCTAGAGCTTGTACAGGAATTCAGTAAAGTGTCAGGATATAAAATCAATGCACAGAAATCAGTTGCATTTCTTTACATCAATAACAAGACAGAATAAAGAGAAATTAAGGAGTCAATCCCATTTACAATTGCACCCCAAACCATAAGATACCTAGGAATAAACCTAGCCAAAGAGGCAAAGAATCTATACTCAGAAAACTATAAAGTATTCATGAACGAAATTGAGGAAGACACAAAGAAATGTAAAAGTGTTCCATGTTCATGGATTGGAAGAACAAATATTGTGAAAATTCCAATGCTACCTAAAGCTATCTACACATTTAATGTAATCCCTATCAAAATCCCATCCATTTTTTTTTCAAAGAAATGGAACAAATAATGCCAAAATTTATATGGAACCAGAAAAGACCTCAAATAGCCAAAGGAATATTGAAAAAGAAAGCCAAAGTTGGTGGCATCACAATTCCGGACTCCAACACCTATTACAAAGCAGTCATCATCAAGACAGTATGGTACTGGCACAAAAACAGACACATGGATCAATGGAACAGAATAGAGAGCCCAGAAATAGACCCTCAACTCTATGGTCAACTAATCTTTGACAAAGCAGAAAACAACGTCCAATGTAACAAAGACAGCCTCTTCAACAAATGGTGTTGGGAAAATTGGACAGCTGCTTGCAGAAAAATGAAATTGGACCATTTCCTTACACCACACACAAAAATAGACTCAAAATGGATGAAGGACTTCAATGTGAGAAATGAATCTATCAAAATCCTTGAGGAAAACACAGGCAGCAACCTCGTTGACCTCAGCCACAGCAACTTCTTCCTAGGAACAATGCCAAAGGCAAAGGAAGCAAGGGAAAAAATGAACTATTGAGACTTCATCAAGATCAAAATCTTTTGCACAGCAAAGGAAACAGTTAACAAAACCAAAAGACAACTGACAGAATGGGAGAAGATATTTGCAAGTGACATATCAGATAAAAGGCTAGTATCCAAAATCTATAAAGAGCATAGCAAACTCAACAACCAAAGAACATATAATAATTCAATCAAGAAATGGGCAGAGGACATGAACAGACATTTCTGCAAAGAAGACATCCAGATGGCCAACAGACACATGAAAAAGTGCTCCACATCTCTCGGGATCAGGGAAATACAAATCAAAACCACAATGAGATACAACCTCACACCAGTCAGAATGGCTAAAATGAACAAGTCAGGAAATGACAGATGCTGGCGAGGATGTGGAGAAAGGGGAACCCTCCTACACTTTTGGTGGGAATGCAAGCAGGTGCAACCACTCTGGAAAAGAGCATTGAGGTTCCTCAAAAAGTTGTAAATAGAACTACTTCAGGACCCAGCAATTGCACTACTGGGTATTTACCCTAAAGATACAAACGTAGTGATCTGAAGGGGCAGGTACACCCGGATTTTATAGCAGCAATGTCCACAATAGCCAAATTGTAGGAAGAACCTAGATGTCCATCCACAAATGAATGGATAAAGAAGAAGTGGTATATATATATATACATATATATATATATATATATATACACACAATATTCTATTGTATATTCAATATTGTATATATACAATATTCTATTGTATATATACATATATATATACAATAGAATACTATGCAGCCATCAAAAGAAATGAAATCTTGCCACTTGCATCGACGTGGCTGGAACTAGAGGGTATTATGTTTAACGAAATAAGTCAATGGAGAAAGACAACTATCATATGATCTCCCTGATATGAGGAAGTGGAGATACAACTCAGTGTGGGGGTTAGGAGGGTAGGAAAAGAATAAGTGAAACAAGATGGGATCAGGAGGGAGACAAATCAAAAGAGACTCTTAATGTCACAAAACAAATTGAGGGAGCCCTGAGGGAGAGGTGTAGGGAGAGAGTGGTGGGGTTATCTACATTGGGGAGGGTATGTGCTATGGGGAGTGCTGTGAAGTGTGTAAACCTGGCGATTCACAGACCTGTACCCCTGGGGTTAATAGTACATTACATATTTATAAAAAAGGTAAAAAAAAGAAAGGTTTCAGAACAAGTTTACTTGTTATTTTGGCTCACTGCATCTCCTTTCCATAGGTAAAAATATTGTATACCTTCGTTTCATTTCATAGCATATTTTTTATTTCCTCTGTCATTTACAGAGCCAAAATATTTGGTGCTATTGGGAAGAAAGTCTGGCTTCACCACAGCTTACAAGAAGCACTGGTAAATGCTCTGTGCCTAATTCCTTGTATTCAAATGGAGTGTATAATAATAATGGACTAGTGAGGCAAACACAAAAGGAAGTAGTTAAGATGAGCTACCACTGCATGCAATTCTGTACTCCTGACCTGAGGGGAAAGTGAACAACTCATTTCAAGGAATTAAGCTTGCAGGAAATATAAAAGCAACACCACAGAAGAAGTATTTAGATGACTTTCACATACTTTGGGATCTGTTGGATATTTACAGGAATTTAATCCGTTGTGCCAGATGTTTACCCTCATAAGGGTTTTATAACCTCAAGAGATTTTTTTTTTTAATTTAATACTAACATAGAGGAACTATTTGAAGTTAGTATGAAAGATTCTTAACCCTGGAATGAAAAACAAACAAATTCTTGCATATACAAGGCCACTTGATTTTGTTGTCTCTAATAGAATAATATTGTAAGTAAACTTTGCTTATTGCAATTCAATCTTGGAGTCTTTTCAATGTAGATATCTCCCATCCCTAAGTGGTCCGTGCTCTTTATGGGAGAAGAGCTTTGTACTATATTTAACATTTTGTTGCCATGGTTTGGGACATACTGGAATTAAGCACCTATGCAACTGAATTGCTTTTGCAAACTTTCAACCTATTCTTATAGCATAGGTAAGAAGAAACATCCTGCTCATGATGGTTTAACATGCTCTAGGGCAGTACTTTGTCCATATTATACAGCATTCTTTTTATTTTGAACTGGAAAGCACATTAGAATTTGTTAATGTCCCAGTTACCCTAGGTTACCATGATGGATGTGACTGTTGTTTTAAACTCCAGTAACTGGGACGAATATTTATGCTGTACTGAGGTCATTCAGTCCTTGAATCTAATTAATATTCAACTATGAATGGAGGCTGTGGTTTCTCCAGGGTGGAGCTGTGATTTAACTCATCAAGGGGAATTTCTCATTTTTCTTGATTTTCTTTTTTTTTTAATTGCCAAAACACATATTTTTGTTACAAGAAAATACAAAGAATTGATAATGATTTTTTCCAAGTTTTATTTAAATTCCAATTATTTAACATACATGTAATGTTGGTTTCATGTGTAGAATTTAGTGATTCATCACTTACATACAGCACCTGGTGAGCATCACAAGGCCATCCTTAATCCTTGTCCCCTATTTAACCCATCCCCCTACCTCCCCTCTGATAACCATCAGTTTGTTCTCTATAGTTAAGAGTCTGCTTTTTGGTTTGCCTTCCTCTCTCTCTCTCCTTCTCTCTCTTTTTCCTCCTTTGCTCATTTGTTTTGTTTCTTAAATATCACATGAGTGAAATCATGTGGCATTTATCTTCTCTGACCTATTTACCTTAGCATTCTACACTCTAGCTCCACTCATTTTGTAACTGGCAAGATTTCATTCTTTACTATGGCTAAATAATATACACACATACACCCACCACATCTTCTTTGTTCTTTAACCTTCTGATGGACATTTGAGCTGTTTCCATAGCTTGACTATTCTAAATAATGCTACAATAAACACAGGGTTTGACACATTCCTTTGAATTAATATTTCTGTATTTCATGGGCAAATACCCAGCAGTGTGATTACTGCACTGTAGGGCAGTTCTGTTTTTAAATTTCTGCGGAATCTTCATACTGTTCTCCATAGTGGCTGCGTCAGTTTGTGTTCCCATCAACAGTACAGGAAGTTTCTTTTTTTTTTCCATATCCTTGCCAACACCTGTTGTTTCTGGTGTTTACTTTATTATTTTTATTTTATTTTAGACATTCTGAAAGGTGTGGGGTGATATCTCATTGTAGTTTTGAGTTGCACTTCACTGACGATTCATAATGTTGAGTATCTTTTCATATGTCTGTCAGTCATTTGTATGTCTTCTTTGGAGAAATGTATATTCATTTCTTCTACCAATTTTTAAGTTGGATTATTCATTTTTTTGGATGTTGAGTCATATCAGTTCTTTATATATCTTGGATATTACCCCTTTTTCAGATATGTTATTTGCAAATATCTTCCACCATTCAATAGGTTGTCTTTTACTTTTGTTGATTATTTTCTTTACTGGACAGAAGGAGCTTTTTTTGTTTGTTTGTTTTTGTTTTGATGTAGTTGCAATAGTTTGTGTTTCTTTTTATTTCCCTTGTTTCGTGAGATATATCTAGAAGTGTTACTACAGCTGATGTCAGAAAGATTACTGCTTGTGTTCTCTTCAAGGATTTTTATGGTTTTCAGGTCTCCCATTAAGGTCTTTAATCCATTTTGCATTTATTTTTATCTATGGTGAAAGTAAATAGTCCAGTTTCATTCTTTTGCATGTTGCTGTCTAGTTTTCCCAACACCATTTTTTGAAGACACTGTCTTTTTCCTACTGTGTATTCACTTCTCCTTTGCCAAAGATTAATTGACCATATAGTTATGGGTTTATTTCTGGGTTTTCTCTTTATTTCCCTTGATTCTTGTTACCATAGGTTATGCAAAATTAAAGCATTCAGAGCTTTAATAGGTAAAGGTTACATGCTTTTTATAGCCAGAAGGAGATGCTGGCATATACCCTAGGACTAAAACGAGAAAGTTGGAAGGAATCTTAGGGATCTTCCAGGCTTGGAATATATCTGATTTTCTGAGTTCACACTGTCTTCTAAACCTAAACTTACTCTTCTTTTGAATTTCTTAAGGGGTAAGAGTTTCAATTATAATCTATAAAATAAATATTAAATAAGTCAGATTAGGAAGTCATAACTTAAATGTTAAGACTTATGCAAGGTTAAGTGAAGTTTGCATTATCACATAATTAGTCAAGATATTTCCCTTGTGTAAATAGCCAAACTATGGAAAGAACCTAGATGTCCATCAACAGATGAATGGATAAAGAAGATGTGGTATATATATACAATGGAATACTCTGCAGCCATCAAAATAAATGAAATCTTTCCATTTGTGATTACATGGATGGAACTAGAGGGTATTATGCTTAGCTAAATAAGTCAATTGGAGAAAGACAACTATCATATGATCTTCCTGATATAAGGAAGTGGAGATGCAACGTGGGGGTTTGTGGGGTAGGAAAAGAATAAGTGAAACAATATGGGATCAGGAGGGAGACAAACCGTAAGAGACTCTTAATCTCACAGAACAAACTGAGGGTTGCTGGGGGGAGGGGGGTTGGGAGAGGATGGTGGGGTTATGGAGTTTGGGGTGTGTGTGTGCTGTGGTGAGTGTGGTGAAGTGTGTAAACCTGGAGATTCACAGACCTGTACCCCTGGGGCTAAAAATACATTATATGTTTATAAAAAATTAAAAAGAAATTAATGTAAAAATATATTTTCCTTGTGTCAATGTCTGAAAAATAATGGTATCAATTAAAATATAGAATCAGTCAACATTTTTTGTTGTTTCTCAAATAACTTCTCATAAATTAGTTAGAATAAAGTAAGATCAAATTATTCAACTATATTTCTTGCTGAAACTTAATAACTAAAATTCTAGAATGTACATGCTGTTTCACATATCCTATAGCTACTACTGGTACTACATTTAAATAATTTAGCTGCACAATTATCAAATAATTTTTGGATCATTAGCTTATATTCTAACTGATATTCTTAACAACAACTATATTTCTAATGTTTACTCTAAAATATGTCAGTCCTTAATTGTATCAGACAACTTCTACACTTCATGCTTAATCAGCAATAAATGGTAAAGAGAATAGACTGAGTCACACTGTTTGACAATATCTAAGCTTCATCCTTTCCTACAAATGCTGAAAATTGTGAATGGCAAACTTATGTTTTAATGAGTTTTTAAAGAATAATATTTATTTCAAAACATATGTATTACCTTTCCAGAATGTGTTTCCAGAAAGTAGCATGATCTAGAAGAATTAACAATAAATTTGAAGCAAGTGGAGTCAGGTTTGTCTTAAGCCTACTAGGTCTATGGTTAAGTAATATGTTTAATATCTCTGAATTTCATGTTCTTTATTGGGAAAATGAGGATTTAATAATACCCAGTTAGGTTTACTGTTTAGGGAAAGTTAAATTTGTGTAAAGCAAGTAGAATGGAACATGGCAAAGAGTAGGCTTTTAATAGATGCTACTTGTCTCTCTTTCTTATGTTTCTTATTTATTGGAAGCATAAATATTTCAAATGCATTCTAAATCTTTAACTCTGACCTGTATAATGCCAACAAGCTTTGAGAGCATGCCTGAAGACCATTCTCTAAAGTATATTTCTAACAAAGTCTGCCAAGTTATATTAAAATTATTTTAAATCCACTGACAACTATTTATAAGAGCATAATTAGTGTGACACACCATTCAATTTCCTGAAAATAAAAATATTTTATATTATGAGCCTGCATACATAAGATTCCCAATCTTATAATGGACACCTAACATAGATAGAAGTATTTATTTTTCCTAAGTAAACAAAACAACTAAAGTTTCTGATTTCTGGTTGGGAACAGGAAACACATATTGCTATAGTTATCAGTAGAATTGTTATAGATTGGAAGAATTTGTATATGGCCAAAATTATTTATGCTAAATGGCTAAAAATAATACAAAAGGACCCAGGAAAAGCATGTGAAGATTAAATACTGTTAAGGATTAGGAAGAACAACACAAACCAAGCCTTAATTAGGTAAGCCCAAAAAAGTGTTCATACAGGGTATAGACTGCTGTGAAATGAGTAACCTAATGCCATCCTATAACCTGAGAGCAACTAAAAACTCAATCCCAATGGACAAGTGTCTCTAAAAGCACAAGAGTAAAATAATTAAAAAGATAATTGAACTGTGCCCATGTCAATGATAAGGAGAGATAGCTAAGTGTTGGGACCTTAGAGAAATAAATTACTAAGGGGAGCTCAAGGTCTGGGATTGCCAAGTTAGATAGCTATAGGGTAACAATGGTGTAGAGAGAGAGTTGTAAAGTAACACTAAAATGAAATAGTCACAAGCACTTTAATATCACTTACCTACTTACAAAGCCTTTTACATGCATTATCTTACTGAACATTCACTAGTATTCTGCGAGGCTGACATAGAAGCTAGAAGGATATAATGTCTTCCCCAAGATTCTACATCAAGGATCTCTGAATCCATGCCTCATAGCCTTTCCACTATTATGGCATCATTTGTGATGAATAAGCATAAAGTCTTGTGGTTAATCATTAAGGTGAAATAAATCAATGTGCTTAGAGAACAGAACTGTGGAGTAAGAAATCTATAAGTATGGGCCAATGTTGTATGTCCCAAGCAGAGAAGACAGCCTTTCAGGGAAATTCTGTGACCAGAGTTCAGATATCACTATACCAAGAAAGAATAGTTTAGGATAATGGGCTAGATGCTTCTAATATACCCCCTTGTTTATTCAATAGTAAAATATTCAATATTTAGCTGATCATAGGCCAACCAGCTGAAAAGTGTTCTTCCCAGTATTTATTGTAGTCATGTATGGCATGTGACTAAGTTCTGATCATGGGAATTAAACAAAAATGATGTGTGAGACTTCTGGATTATGCCACTCAGAAAAGGGTATATCCTCCATTTCCCTCTCTTCCCATTCAGCTACCTAATATGTGAACATGAGGCAGTAGCTGGAGCAAGGATATAAGGTATGAGTTGGCACTTCAACAGTAACAATGACAGACTAATAAGACAGAAGGAACCTGGATCCTTGAATACCGTGTAGCCAATACCAACTCTGAACTATTTACCCTTACTGTTATATTAGAAATATTTTTTTTTATTTTTTCAAGCCACTGTTACTTTGACCTTTATTATAAAAGAAAACTCTATATTCTAACTTAATAAATGTTAAGGTAAATTTAGTCACAGAAGGAAATCAATTTACCTTATACTTATTTTTAAAAGATTTATTTATGTATTAGAGAGAGAGAGGGAGAGCAAACATGTGAGTGGGGGTTGGGGGGAAAAAGGGAAGGGAGGAAGACTCTGAAGCAGACTCTGTATTCAGTGCAGAGCTTGATGAGAGGCTTGATCCGAGGGCCAGGAGGTCTTCACCAAAGTCAAAGCTAAGAGTCAGGCACTTAACCAACTGAACCACCCAAGGTGCCTCTCAATTCACATTTTTCTGGGATCAAATGAATAAAAATGAGTATGTTTCACACTGGAATGGTGAGTAAAGTAGGAGAATAATATAAAGACAAGTTACAAATGAAAAGAGAGGAGAAGCAGTAGTTTATCTAATGTGAAAATGGAGTTAATAACAACAGAATTCTAGAGCTAGACAAGAGCAACATTTTGGTAAATACCTGGTAGTGCAATTGCTAGGTTGTAGGATAGCTCTATTTCAACTTTTGGAAGAATATCTATACTGTTTTCCAGAGTGGCTGTATCAGCTTTCATTCCCACCAGCAATGTAAGAGGGTTCCCCTTTCTCCACATCCTCACCAACATTTATTGTTTCCTGACTTGTTAATTTTTGCCATTCTGACTGTTAAGAGTTGGTATCTCATTGTGGTTTGGACTTGTATTTCCCTGAAGCCAAGTGATTTTGAGTAATTTTTCATGTGTCTGTGGCCATTTGTATCTCTTCTTTGGGGAAATGTCTGTTTATATCTTCTGCCCATTTCTTGACTGGGTTATTTGTGGGGTATTTTTGGTGTTGAATATTTACCCAAGGGGCACAAACATAATAACCCAAAGGAACACCTACACCCCAATGTCTATAGCAGCAATGTCCACAATAGCTGAACCATGGAAAGAGTCCAGATGTCCAACAACTAATGAATGGATAAAGGAGATGTGATATATGTATATATATACATATATATGCATATATATGTATATATATGTATATATACACACAATGGAATATTACTCAGCCATCAGAAAAATGAAATCTTAACATTTGCAACAATGTGGATGGAACTAGAGTGTATCACGCTAAGTGAAATAAGTCAATCAAAAAAAGACAATTGTCATATGATTTCACCCAAATGTGGACTTTAAGAAACAAAACAGGATCATAGGGGAAGGGAGGAAAAATAAAATAAGATGAAATCAGAGAGGGAGACAAACCATAAGAGACCCTTAACTCTAGGAAACAAACTGAGGTTTGCTGGAGGGGAGAGGAGAGGGGGGATGGCATAACTGAGTGATGGGTATTTGGGAGAGCATGCAATGTAATGAGCACTGGGGCTAAATGCAATTAATGAATCGCTGCACTCTACCTCTGAAACTAATAATACACTATATGTAAATTAATTCAATTTTTATTAAAAAGAAAAAAAGAAAGAGTGACCTCTGTCTCAAAGTCTGCCTGGAGCCACATGCAGCCTCATGGTAAACCAGTATGAGGAAGTGTATCTATTTTCTTATAAAATCTTTCTCTGCAGTTTAGTTAATTAGCTTTCAAGGATGATATGAAATCTTAATTTCATGTATCATATTCCACTGAGTAATAGTGATTGCCTGAGTTCTATGTTAAGAATAATCTTGAGGCCACACCTGGGCATGGAAGGGGGAAGTAGTGGCAGATCTGCATGTACCATCTTCTAGTTAGAGGATATATGGACAGCAGCATAATGATGAAACAAGGGAATGAGATTGGGGACTAACACTTCTTAAATTATCATTCAGTAAGTTCTCCTGAGAGTTACATTAGATATGCCTTCCAGAACTGTTCTGGTGCTGAATTGAGCTGGAAAGCAATAGGGGGAAGGGAAAAAGAGAGAGGAGACTCTTAATGATAGAGAACAAACTGAGGGTTGATAGAGGGACGAGGCTAAATGGGTGATGGGCATTAAGGAGGGCACTTTCTGTGATGAGAACTGCATTATATACGTTAAGTGTTGAGTCATTATATTCTATACCTGAAACTTACCTTGTATGTTAACTAACTTGAATATTTATATAT
>ML094543.1:3781-22256 GCA_003697995.1 Taxidea taxus jeffersonii
GCGCCTGGGTGGCTCAGTGGGCTAAAGCCTCTGCTTTCGGCTCAGGTCATGATCCCAGAGTCCTGGGATCGAGCCCCGCATCGGGCTCTCTGCTCATCGGGGAGCCTGCTTCCGCCTCTCTCTCTGCCTGCCTCTCTGCCCACTTGTAATCTCTGTCTGTCAAATAAATAAATAAAATCTTAAAAAAAATAAGAGTTGCATTAAATTGTTCTTAAAAAAATAAATAAATTGAAATCAATACAAGAAAAAAAAAGCACATTTGAAAAAAAAAATCACATTTAAATGGGAGTGGAAAGATTAGAGCATGAAAGGAAATTACACCATAGCCAGAGGGTCAACTCTGGTTGACCCTCTGCCATGCCCTTCAACAACAGGACATAAGTACGCTGTCCTTCACCATACCCAATGCTATTCTGCACTGGAGTAGTTTTTCAAAGTCAATTCCCGTCTGCTGGAAACTATGCTCTCTCACATAACAACAAATCCACATTCAGCTACACTGCAAATTAATTCTAAATCTTATGGTAGCTATTTAACAAGGTTTTCAATTATTTGGATATAGGACATTGACAAAGAGCTTGTGCTGTTTTGTTGTTGTTGTTTTCCCTCCAACCTCATGATAAACTCTTGGTCCTGATCATATATTCATTTCAAAATGTTCAGATCCAGGGGGCGCCTGGGTGGCTCAGCATGATCCCAGGGTCGTGGGATCGAGCCCCACATCAGGCTCTCTGCTCTGTGGACAGCCTGCTTTCTCCTCTGTCTCTCTCTGCCTACTTGTGATCTCTGTCTATCAAATGAATAAATAAAATCTTTAAAAAAAAAAGTTCAGCTCCTGGAATAATCCAATATGTGGTATGTATGTGTGTGTATTTGAAGGAAGTAGAATTGGTAGAAGAAAATAAACTGGGATCAAGGATAGAATTATCCACAAGAAATTTTAAATCTCAAGAATGTTCCAGAGAGTATAGAGAAACTCACTGGTGCTCTCTTGGTGGTGGTGGTGGGTTTTTTTTGGGGGGGGGGGGAGTCTTTTCCTGAACTAGCCACCTTTCTAATGTGTCTGAATTGTCAGAGTTACCTTCAAATGCTTATATGATGGACAGATTAAATAAAAAGCCAAACTGTTATACCTGAAAACCATTTCACCCTTTCTTTAGCAAGGAGAGTGGAAATGAAACTTTCTTTCCACACCTAAGTGATATGAGGTTTGATGTACATGTTATCCTTAGCAGATTCTATTCCTTCAGCCTGCCTGCTCCTATGTGCTTTTAGCTCTGAACCTCCTTCCTAAAAATATGTCATTTTCATTTATCCCCAGAAATAAAACCTTTTATTCTTGTTTTTCCACGCTTAAATATAATGTGTGGGCTAGTTCTGTCAGCAAACAATGAAGAGGTAAGCAGGTACTGGCGGGTAGGAAAGATCACAGTGTCTGGAGACCAAGACCCATATCCTCAAAGAGGCTCGGCGGCCCTGGGTGTGTTGGAATAATGACTCTCACCCTTGTATTTATGCCATAGCTCTAAGCACACATGCACATACACAATAGCTTCCAATAAAAAACACACGTAAAGTTGGGTGTATACAATAGCAGCAGAAAATGAAAACTGTATAAAGGCAGAGAAGCCAAATAGGGAAGTCACATGAGTTAATACTTTTACTGTCAATAAATGGAAAATTTAACCAGGGCGAAAATGTAGCAGGTCAGTTACACATGAAGCTTCTTAGTTTACAGAGGCGATTGCTCTTACTGCTAAAATCTAAACCCTTTATTTGCAAGAGCTTGAATTACAGGTTATGCAATGATTTAAATAGTTTTACCAAAAAATCAAGAATGTTATGGTCAAATGACTGTTAACATGAATATAGGCCAAGAACAGGTTCTAAAATGGAGATGGTTAACTAATATCACAGGTATTTTCTTATCAATGATACAGTTATTGCCAGTATCTCAGAAGTTCATGTTCTCGTTCCTACTTTGAAAGTACAATTGCTACTAGAACTCAGGCAGCTCTTGGATGGCTCAGTCGGTTAAGGGTCTGACTCTTGGTTTTGGCTCAAGTCATGATCTCAGGATCTCAAGATGGAGCCCTCCGTTAGGCTCTGAGCTCCACTCAGAGTCTGCTTGAGATTTTCTCCCTCCCTCTGCCCCTCCCCCCTGCTAACGTGGGCACTTCCTCCTGTCTCTAAAATAAATAAATAAAAATATTCTTAAAAAAAGAACTCAGGCAGCACTTGTTTGTAATGCTTTAATTAAGAAGCACATATATTACTATACTGAAATATTTTGCTAACTGAATTTTAGTATAAGTGGTTTTCTTTGTAACTCCATGCATTTTGACATTTATTTTATGCATTTAAATGCTTACTCTGGGCAAGGTCCTATGGGCTTCACCAGACCAGCAATGGGCTCCATAGCACAGAAAAAAAAAATCAGATCCCTGCTCCAAAGAGGTCAGACACTAACGTAACACGGTACAGAACATTCTGATGATCTGACCTGATACAAGTTACAGGCTTGGAAAATCTAGAAGGAAGATAAGATAGTATGTCTCTTAAATTGTAAAACTCTTTCTGCTAAGAAAAAAAAAATCCCATGATTTTGAGTATTTGCTAAAGTTACGAAGAGCCATGAGAAAATGAGATTCAAGGGGCCTTACACCCTCCTTTAAAAATTGTATCCTACTCACTGAGTGACTAAAACTTGAACATTTTCCTTTGCCTATATGAATACGGCCTTTGCCATCTTTATCTGAAATAATTTCCTTCTAAATTAAGGTATTAAAGGGCAACCAATCAGCTGAAAATGGCCCCAGAGTGGGCCAGACCCTGATTGTTATCTGTTGTAGTTTAATATCACACATTGCATGCCATCTCGGGCCTCCTAGTGTTCCTGTAATCCTCTCGAGTATCCTTCATTCACATTCTGGCGCCCCTTTGGAAGGCTGGAATGTCCCATCGCTCCTGTGTACATGGCCCTCTTCCCACAGAACCTCCTTAGACTGCTCAACCCCAACATCGGCTGGAGCAGACTTACAGTACTTGACTCTCTTAACACTGAGCATTTTTCCAGCATCAAACATTATTTGTCTCCCAAAGTACTGTAATCCTGGCTCTATCCTACTTAATATTTTTTGCAGGAAATATTTAAGTACCTTTTTATTAAAGTATAACATACATGAGGAAAAATGTACACGTTATATGGAGGAGCTTGATGAGCTGCCAAGTGAACATGCCCGTGTAACCAGCACCCAGAGGGAGAAACTGAACATCACCCATACCCCAGGAGTTATCTTCTGACCCCTCCCTGGCCCTGAGTCCCCCACCCCACCAACAGTAACCACAAGGTTGACCTCTAACAGCACAGATTAGTTTTGCCCGTTTTTCTCATACTTTACAGAAATGAAGTCGCCAAGCATCGCATTTATGTCTGGCTTCTTTCGCTCAACAGTGTTTGTGGGATTCGGGTTCCTGGAAAATTTTAAGCTCCACAGTTTAATTCCTGTTTATCCCTTTTGAAGGTTAGTGTATGGTATGGGGAAAAGAACAAAAATATTTCTTTTAGAAAAGTTGACTCTCAGGGGACCTAAGAATCCAAGCCTCCTGGTTTAGATAGTACTATTTTTCACTTGTTCTGTGCTTTTTCTTAGAAATTGAACTCTAATTACCATTCTGTTTTCTGTCCAGAGTTAGTGTTGAGTACAATGAAGCTGTGGGCTGGGGTATATTGGACATCTTGCACAGAAATTGTATCTGAACTCTTGGAAGCAATTATACTTAGAAGTTAGACCTTACTGGGGTACCTGGGTGGCTTAGTCTGTTAAACATCTGCCTTCTGCTCAGGTCATGATCACGGGGTCCTGGGATCAAGCCCCTCATCGAGCTCTCTGCTCAGCAGGGAGTCTGCTCTCTCCTCTCACTCTCCCTCTGTGCTCTCTCTTTCTCTCAAATAAATAAAATCTTAAAAATAAAGAAGTCAGACCTTACTGCCATTCAGAGCCACCCAGAACATCATAGCTGCAAATTTAAAGCAAACTAGGGTGTACTGCATTATTATTTGTTTAGAATCCCTTCTCATGGCTGCTTCTCTGTGTTACATGCCTTACAACATAGATGAACAGAATCAACACGGGACAGTGGGAAGAAAGATGAGCAGGGCATAAAAGCCTCCTATTTTTTCCAAACGTGGGCTCATCCTGCTGGGTCACACTGATCCTTTGACCCTCAGTTGCCCTCATCTCTCAGGCTTGAAGAAAAGAATGAGACGATGTGTAAGAAAGTCTTCACAGACTGTATCACGCCACACACGGTTGCAAGCTCCTACATTGCTACATTGCTACGCTCTCTCATTCCACACTTGCTGTTCCTACGCACAGTAGATTTGACTCCTTCCATCTGCTTACCAGTTCTTTGTCATGACCTTCTCTCCACTTGATTGCTCCTTTTCCTTTCCTACCTGTACTTTGAGACCCAGCTCAAAGTCCGACATGTTCATGAAGTTTCTGCCATATGTGAGCCCACTGCTTTCTCTCTCTTCTTTGGATCCCTTTTATCCTCATGGATAATGTTTACTCTTTGTTTTCTATTCTCAAATAGGTTATGCGTTCCATTAAAAAATACACACACACACACGCGCACACACACACACACACATATTTCTCTTTAGGAAATTATGTATTTATGTATTTTAGCAAAAAATACATATATTGGTTTTTTTGGTGAGGTCACCATTTTATAAAGGACATGGCAGGCATTTTATGCATAGTGTGCATTGCTTGTATTAAAAAAAGAAGGGACAGGGGCGCCTGGGTGGCTCAGTGGGTTGGAGCCTCTATCTTCAGCTCAGGTCATGATCCCGGGGTCCTGGGATCGAGCCCCGCACTAGGCTCTCTGCTCAGCAGGGAGCCTACTTCCCCCTCTCTCTCTACCTGCCTCTCTGCCTACTTGTGATCTCTCTCTCTCTCTGTCAAATAAATAAATAAAATCTTAAAAAACAACCAAAGAAGAAGGGACAAACTCAGTGGTGTGTTGGCAAAAGCCCCTGTTTGTAGCATTTGCTGATTTCCATGGTGTAAATCCTTCCACCATGGCCGATTTCAAGCGAACAACACGATGTCAATCAACTCACAAAATTCCCGCATTTTTAAGAATTAGATCTTATGGGCCTTCGTGAGCTGGCTCCAGTACCCCACTCGACAAAATGCTATAAATAAGAAGTCCCTTCTGAAGAAACACCATAACCTTCTTCCTGATTCATAAGAAAATCTGATATTCAATTTTGTAAAAATCATCCTGTTACTTCCTTAATCTCCCAAGAGAAGGTTGGATATGCACATCTTTCAAGAATAGATTAACATGGACAGATGCTACAAGCCAATGCCTAATTTTTCAGAAGCATCTTGCTATGTCTATCAAGTGTGGTGAACACCATAAAGTGATTCATCTGTATCATGTGTGTGACTTGGTGTCACCTTAATTAGAAATGTCACTCTTCTAACCATAGCACTGTGTTGCAATTTTAATTTGAAAAATGAAAATGTTCCCACAGTGGAAAATTTATTTCCAACATGCCGAAGCTTTGAGTAGAAGGCTCTCAATTGGTGAGATATAGGAGAATGGTCTTGAACCTGTAGGAAACTGCTTAGAGCTCCAGGGTGGCATGGGAAGGTCAGGGCAGAAACTGCTAAGAGCTCCAGGGTGGCATGGGAAGGTCAGGGCAGAAACTGCTAAGAGCTCCAGGGTGGCATGGGAAGGTCAGGGCACCAGGGAGACTTCCTAAAGAGAACGATACCAGAAAGCAACCAAAGACCCTATGTACTCCTTAAGTGTTTTGAGAGATCTTTTACTAAAGTCTCAACAATATGCTTAAAATGTTAGAATAATCATCAGTAATCATCTGGCTGATGGAAAAACACAGTTTCATTAAAAAAAAAAAACATATGAAGTTCATTTTTAACAATCCATGCCTTTGTACAGAAACCAATCTAGTTTGGTGTGGTCAAAAGATTCTCAAAAGCATCAAATAAGATTCATCCGAGATATGATAAATTTGGACTTTTTACCCAGCTCTGAGCCAGATCTTTGGAAATTTACTATCTCTGGGTCACAGGAAAGAGCGAGGTGAAATGCACACGAGCATATGTACAAAGGCCATATGAAGAAATAATTGAACACTATGCTAGCTGAACCCTGGTCCTCTGTTTTCTGAGAAAGAACTAGGAATTGACCTACATACCAATCATTTATTTTCTTTTTTTCCCCTGAACTAAAAATGAGTTCACTGTACAAAAGTGGCTGGTGTCCACAGGGGGGGGGGGGGGGGGGGGGGGGTTTGCATTCAAAGGGCCTCTGTAAACAATGAAAAGCAATTCTCTGGAACTGCAGAACTCAAAATAAATAAAGCATGTGGGCACTTGGGGTGGAAATTACAGGGGTTTGAGATGTTGAAGTCCCAGCTCACAGGAGTTCAAAATGTGACCTTATTTAGAAATAGGATCATTGTAGATGTAATTAGGTAAGATGATGTCATACTCAAAAATGTTCAACAAAATATCAGCAAATCCAACTTAAGAGCACATCAAAAGGATTATACACCATGACCGAGTGTGATTTATTCCTGGAATATAACAGTGGTTCAGCATATGAGAATTCATCAATGTAATATAATACATTGATAGAATACAGGACAAAAACCACATGATCAGGGGCGCCTGGGTGGCTCAGTGGGTTAATGCCTCTGCCTTCAGCTCAGGTCATGATCCCAGGGTCCTGGGATGGAGCCCCACATCGGCCTCTCTGCTCAGCAGGGAGCCTGTTTCCCTTCCTCTCTCTCTCTGCCTGCCTTTCTGCCTACTTGTGATCTCTGTCTATCAAATAAATAAATAAAAATCTTTAAAAAAAAAAAACCCACACGATCATTCCAATCGATGAAGGAAAAGCATTTGACAAGACCTAAAACCCTTTCATGATAAAAAACACTCAACATACCAGGAGTAGAACAAAATTGCCTCCATATAATAAAAACCATATATGAAAATTCCATAACTAACATTATACTCAGTAGTAAAAGACAAAAATTTTCCTCTAAGATCATGAACAAGGTAAGAATGCTCTCTTTTGCTACTTTTATTCAACATAGTATTGGAAGTCCCAGCCAGAGCAACGAGGTAAGAAAAAGAAAAGGCATTCAAACTGGACAGGAAGAAGTAATGTCATCTTTGTTTGTAGGACATGAGCTATTATGGGAAAATGCTAAAGAACCCCACAAAAAAGTGTTAGAACTAATAAATGATTTAGCAAAGTTGCAAGATACAAAGTGAATGCACTAAAACCAATTGTGTTTTCATGCACTGACAATGAACAATTTGAAAAGAAAATTTAAAAATATTTACAATAGCATCAAAAATAATAAAATACTTAGGGATAAACTTAACCAAGGAGGTGAAAGACTTACACATTGAAAACTATAAAACATTGCTGAAAGAAATTAAAGACATAAATAAATGGAAAGACATCTATGTTCGTGGATTGAAAAAGTTAATATTAAGATGTCAATACTATCCAAAGAGATCTGCAAATTCAATGCAAGCCCTATCAAAATCCAAACAGCATTTTTTGTAGGGGGAAAAAAAAAATCCATCCTAAAATTCATGTGAAATCTCAAGGGACCACAATTAGTCAAAAATAATCTTGAAAAAAAGATTAGCCCTTTTATGAAGATGGCACCGAAAGCTAAGAAAGAAGCCCCTGACCCTCCCAAAGCCAAAGACCAAAGCAAAGGCTTTGAAGGCCAAGAAAGTGGTGCTAAAAGGCTTCCATGGTCACACACAAAAAAGAAGATCCACAGGTCACCTATGTTCCGGTGACCCAAGACTCTGCGTCTCTGAAGGCAGCCCAAATATCCTTGAAAGAGCACCCCCAGGGGAAACAAGTTTGATCACTATGCCATCATCAAGTTCCCCCTGACTACTGAGTCAGCCGTGAAGAAAATAGAAGACAACAACACACTTGTGTTCATTGTGGATGTCAAGGCCAACAAGCGCCAGATCAAACAGGTTGTGAAGAAGCTCTATGACATTGATGTGGCCAAGGTCAACATCTTGATTAGGCCTGATGGAGAGAAGAAGGCATATGTTCGACTGGCTCCTGACTATGATGCTTTGGATGTTGCCAACAAAAGTGGGATCATCTAAACTGAGTCCAGCTGGCTAAATCTAAATATAAATTTTTCATTATTAAAAAAAAGAAGAAGAAAAGAAAAAGAAGAGTAAAGTTAGAGGTCTCACACCTTCTTGATTTCAAAACATATTTGAAAGCTATAGTAATCAAAAGAGTGTGGTACTGACAATAAAGACAGACCTGTAGGCTAATGGAATAGGATACAAAATCCCCAAACAAACCCTCAGATAGGTGGTCAAATGGTCTTTAACATAGGTGCCAAAACTATTTGTTAGGGAAAGGATAGTCTTTTCAACTAATAATACTGGGAAAACTGACATCCACATGCAAAAGAGTGACGTTGAACTTTTCTCTTATACCACATACAAAAATTAACTAAAAGTAGACTGAACTTAAGATTCAAAACTGTAAAACTCCCAGAGGAAAATTAAGGGCTGCACCATGAGACACCCCATAACAGGCCATTTGGCATAAAGATTATTTCAAGTTAAAAGTAATAAAAACCCAGCAGCAGGGAAGGTGCTCCGCTCCCCCAGGACTGCCTAATTTACATGGGAAAGGAGAGCCTGCTCCCAGGAGGGAACAGAGGCCCCCTTTTAGGAAGGAATTCATCTGCATTATAGAACCATCTTGTTTCTCCAAACATCTCCTTTCACCTCTTGCTAATGAGTTTTCTCCCCTTTGTATCAGCAGACCAGACCCCTACCTTTTTCCTTAGCTCATATAAGCTTCACATCACCTCATAGTCTTCGGAATCTCATGTCTGTGTAGATTCCCTGTATCTATGCTATTAAATTTGATTTTCTCCTGTTAATCTGCCTCATGTCCTTTGATTCTAAGTCCAGCTCTAGCCGAAGGATCTTTAAGGGTAGAGGACACAGTCTTCCTCCTTGACAAAAGCATCAAGAAATAGCTTCATGACTTTGGATTTGACACTGGCTTCTTGGAAATGACACCAAAAATACAGAAAATAAAAGCAATAAGAGACACATGGGACTCTATCAAACTATCAAAGGCGGTTTTGTTTTGTTTTGTGGTGCCTTGGAGGCAGTAGGCTGCTTCAGAATAAAGTTGAACATCTCCTTCCCAGTTACTGGCTGCCAGAAACTCAGTGAAGTGGATGATGAACGCAAACTTCATACCTTTTATGAGAAGCAGATGAGCACTGGGTGTTATGCAACTAATGAATCATTGAACATACATCAAAAACTAACCACGTACTATATGTTGGCTAGCTGAACTTAAATTTAAAAAAAAATAAAAAATAAAAATAAAGAAGAAGCATATGGCTACAGAAGTTGCTGCTGATGCTCCGGGTGAAGAATGGAAGGGTTATGTGGTCCTTGCTAAAATTACGTGGCAATGAGGAACAAGGCTTCCCCAGGAGGCAGCATGTCTTGACCCATGGCCATGTCCACCTGCACCTGAGTAAGGGCATTCCTGCTACAGACCAAAGAAGGCTGGAGAAGGAAAGTGCAAATATGCTCAGGGTTGTGCTGTGGATATCAATCTCAACGTTCTCAGTTTGGTTATTGTAAAAAAAAAAAAAGGTGGGGGGACAAGAATATTCCTAGGCTCACTGGTAGTACTGTGCCTCATCACCCAGGGCCCAAAAGAGCTACCAGAATCCGCAAACTCTTCAGTCTCGCAGAGGTAATGTCCCCCAGTATGTAGTGAGAAAGCCCCTAAACACAGACGGTAAGAAACCTAGAACAAAAGCTCCCAAGATCCAGCGTCTTGTTACCCCACGTGTCCTCCAATGCAAATGGCCATGTATCATGCTGAAGAAACAGCACACTAAGAAAGATAAGGAAGAGGCTGCAGAACATGCTAAACTCTTGGCCAAGAGGATGAAGGAGGCCAAAGAAAACCCACCAGGAACAGATTGCCAAGAGACCGAGATTGTCCTCTCCGAGAGCGTCTACCTCCAGCTCCGAGTCTAGCAAAAAAGGATTTTCTGAGAGTAACAGATCAATAAGATCAGATATCAACAAACCAACTAACCAACAAAGCAAAGTAAAACAAACTGATGTATCCAAGAGCATAATCAACAAAGTGAAAAGGCATCCTACGGAAGAGAATCTTTGCAAATCTTCTGATAAGGGGTGAATAATTAGGACACATAACTACAACTCAATAAGATTAACAACAAACAAATAACATGATTTAAAAACGGCCAAAAGACTTGAGCAGACATTTCTCCAAATGGCCAACAAACACCTGGCAAGACTCAACCTCACACACCCATTAGAGAAATGCGTGTCAACACCACAATGAGATGCCACCTCGCACCCATTGTGGGGGCTTATAAAAGATAAGAAAAGAGAAACCAATTAGTGAGGACGTGGAGTAACTGAAATCCTTGTGTCCTGTTGACAAGATCGTAAAATGGCCCAAGCAGTATGAAAGGGTATGACAGTTCCTCAAAAAATTAAATCTAGAACTACTACGTGATCCCGTAATTCCACTACTGGGTCTATATCCCAAAGAACTGTGAGCAGGGTCTCAAAGATTGCTTGTTCTAAGGGAAACAAACTGAAGCCTCTGGCCAACAGTCCCCTGGAACTGAGGTGAGTGAATAACCACATGGGGGGAGGCTGCAAACTGATCCTTCAACCTCATGTTCAAGGGACCACAGCCCTGGTCAACAGCTTGTCTGCAACCTCGTAAGGGTCCAAGAGCCATCACCCAGCTGAGGTGCTCTTGACTTCCTGATCCACAGGTGTGGTGAGATAATAGATGTTTGCTGGTTTAAACTATGATTTGGGGGAGTTCATTATGTAACGATACAAAATAAAAGGATAACCACAGCACTAACATCGTGAATGGAATGAAGACATTTAAACATTACTGCGGAGACCCATCCCTGTTTTTCAACTTGGGCTGCTATTGTACATTTATGGGGAAAAGAAAGAGTTCATTGTTTAAAGTGCTTTCTAAATGTACATGAGTGTGGTTGTTCAATACTTGGGGGAATGTCATAATCAAATATCAGAACTGGAACACACAGACGATTACGTGGGTCCACATCAGAACATGACCACTGGTGTTCGAAGGACCAAAATATTGTCAACTATTTTGAAAAACCGAAGAATGCTGGCCTCATGTACCCTAGCAAGACCTAGCAATATTTTCATTTTATATTCAAGATATTCAGATTATATGCTGTATTCCTCGCTAGGACTGCATGCTCCAGATCACAGAACATTGCCTCCCTGCATCACGATTTGAGAACATTCTATTTCTCTGCAATTACAATTTTCAGGAGTGGCAGCTGCTGAATAATGATAGGAAAATTGCTCTAGTGCTCTTCCATAAAATCTACATATTCCCAAACCCGGCATTTGTTGAGATTGTAACCCCATGGCTTGAAGATGTGCAGACCCAAGTTAAAGATCAAAATGAAATCTAAATGTATTTTATAAGATTGGCTGCTTTACAGCATCAGACAAAAGGAGTATTAGTATTCTGTGAATTATCTATTCAGCCTTTTTTTTTTGGTTTATTTGTCCAAAATTGTCATTTAAAACATATATATATATATATATATAGAATGTATAGATCCTCCTTAAGATGAACGTTGGAATAGATGATAGGTAATTTTTAAGGTCCATTTTATAGACTCTAAGTGTATCTAAGAAGGGACTCATGGGCCTAAAAGGAGGAGTCTTAGGGCTTGTCTAGAAGCCCTCTGATCACCTAGTGTGTGGCCTTCTGAGGAGGGGCCGACTCTCCTAAATAGTCAGAATGGAAAGCAGACTGACCCTGAATAAGTTACAGGCCATCCTGCTAAGGAAGGAATCAATGAGAAGAATGTTCTGGAATCCAGGCTATTTGCTGTGGTCCCCTAGCAGGCAGGTTGATTTTTTTCTGAGTAAAGATGAAAGAGAACTCTTGAGCAGAACCATTGGTGTGTTATCATTCCACACAGCAGGCACAAAGCTGCAACAGGAATGTATATGTGGCATGTGTGGGGGGTGATGGGGATCTGAGAAGGAGGAGCCCCCTTTGGGGACCACTTTATGTAAGCACATAGACCCCAGTGAGGGGACAGTCAACCCTAGATAAGTTGGAAGGGATGTTTCCAGGCTCTCTTCTATTGCTACATGCCACATTTGAGGAATCTGAACCTTAGAAGCTTACAAAGAAGAGTCTCCATCAAGAAGCAACAAAAAGGGGTAACCAGATGTCTCAGTCAGAAGAACATGCAACTCTTGATCTCGGGGTCATGAGTTCAAGCCCCACATTGGGTGGAGAGATTACTAAAACAAATAAATAAATAAACTTAAAAAAAAGTGGGGAGAGAGAAAGAGAAAGAGAGAGAGAAGCAATTAAACTAGGAGAAAACACACCAGTTATTTTAACAGAGAGAATTTAATATACTCAGTGAAATAGGTATTAGAGGCAAGAAGTCATGGAGGGAAGGCTATAGTGACACAGAAGTAGTCATGGCTGCTGGAAGTGGTGGTCACCCGTAGGCTCACAGGAGCAAACAGCAATTGGGGCCATCAGAGCCCCAAATCTATGAGTAGAGGCCTATAGAGCCAGGCTCCAGACCTCTGAGGAAGCAGCTGCTAGCTGGCTGGCCTTGGTACCTTCAAGGGGGTGGAGAAGGATCCTGGAAATTGGAACCAACTATTACTGGAAGCAACAGCTATAGGACAAGGAAGCATGGCGAGGGTGACCTTGGCAGGACCAGCAAGCAAATGGGAAGCCACTGTGTCCTCTGTCCCTTGTGCTTCTCTTTCTGGCTAGCACTCTTCCCTTATACGAGCTTTGGGAAAAAAGCAGTTCCTGTGTTTAGGTGAAGCTCAGAAACTCATCTTGAGACAGTTAACTTGCGTTCATCCAGTGGTTTTGGAAGGTAGGTATTAAAATTCAATGAAACATGATTAAGAGTTTCCTGATTGATCACCAGGTAAAACAGGAAGTGGATGTCCACTTGTTTTCCAGAGTTAAGTGAATGGCGGTGGGTGAGTAACGAACCTCTGACACATGTATCACACTTTGTATAGTAATATGCATTTATGTGCCTTGGCAGAGAGTTGGTGAAGCACTACTTTGAAGAACTATTTATTTATTACTATTTGAGAGTGCAAGTGAGCGAGTATGGCAGGTGATGGGGAAGAGAATCTCAAGCAGACTCCCCTCTGTAGATCCACATGAGGGGCTCAACACGGGGCTCAACCCTATGACTCCGAGATCATGACCTTAGCTGAAATCAAGATTGGGTCTCTTCACCCACTGAGCCAGCCAGGCGCCCCAGTGAAGTACTACTTTATTTTTTTCATTATTACTGTTATTGTTATTATTTTAAGATTTTATTTATTATTTGACAGAGAGACACAGTGAGATAGGGAATACAAGCAGGGCAAGTGGGAGAGGGAGAAACAGTCTTCCTACTGAGCAGGGACTCGATGTGGGGCTCGATCCTAGGTCTCTGGGATCATGACTTGAGCTGAAGGCAGACACTTAACGACTGAGCCACCCAGGTGCCCGATTATTATTATTTTTTTAAAAGGATATTTATTTATTTATTTGCCAGAGAGAGAGAGAGCGCGCGAGCGAGAGAGCGAGCGCACGCACAAGCAGGTAGAGTGGCAGGCAGAGGCAGACAGAAGCAGGCTCCCTGCCGACCAAGGACCCCGATATGGGACTCGATCCCAGGAGCCCGGGATCGTGATCTGAGCCAAAGGTAGCAGCCCGACCGACTGAACCACCCAGGTGTCCCTATTATTTTTTTTAATATATTTTCTTCTGTGTTTTATTATTTTTTTGATGTTTTATTGAAGTACTACTTTAGCACTTCCTTAAAATTCCACCACTCAGACCCCGCACGGCCATGTTCAATGCATCCAAACAGACCCTGGTCTTTGTTTGCTCACCCATGACCCCTTGCAACTTACCTAGTTTGTGGCTCTAACGCCCCATCCCTCTCCCCTTACAATGAAGCAAAATTTCCACTTAGGGAAAGACACTCATTGTCAGGTTTCTTGTAGAATCAACACATCAAGCCACTACCTAAACGGGTCTTCCCTCTTTCCCTTGGATTTTATACCATGGAAGGGGTAGGAAGATGCATTTAGAGAAATGCGTGATTATTTTCCAGCATCACTGATTCTGCTAAAGTAGATTTAAAGGAGAACTACCCATAGCCATAGCTTCAAAAGATGCAAGAGGTTTTGATGCCAAGAAAAAAAAGATGATTTTATGACCCAAATAGGATGGGTAGTAAAGATAGAACTAAGCTCCAAACAAGATCAGAACTGGCACAAATTGATGACAATGAAAAAAAATGTTGCAAAAGATTCTAAATTATCTCCTTGATTTGGTTTTACTCAATGATGTCATGTTTTCAGCTATCAGATCTGTTTTTTAATATTTATGTCTTAACAAAACTTCCTGTTTTTACAAAGTACAAATGGAAAGCCATGTAGTAATAACAAAGCTCCCTTGGAGTCAGTGTACCTAATTTCAGCTCAAGTTCCTAAGAGAAAAATTGCCTTTGAGTTTCAAGTTTGCAGTCTTAAAGATTCAAATTAATGATAACAATGCACATAATGAAAACATGTTGACAATATTGTTCTCTCTTTTATTCCTGGCTGTTTCCAAAGCAGTCCCAACTAGTAATTTTTTGTATTCATAGTTAGGTTCACAGCTAGGTCTGGATCACGTGTCTGCTTCAGACTAACCCAGGAAGTAATTATAAACTCGTTCGCTTTTGAGTAATAAGGCTGGGCTGTGTTTCTTCCTAACATCTAGCATTTATCATCTCTGGAGGATCTATAAAGTTGCGTTCAAAACCACCTGCCACGCCTGTGAATAAGCCCTTTCCTCATCTGTAGCCTGTTGGGTTGGGACTTATAACTGGGAGGCAGATTTAGGCTCAATCAAACTTAATCCAAAAAAAGGACTACAAAATAGTCTCTTGTAATTTTCCCTTTAGAGTCTTCCAGCTGGGTTCTTGGCCTGCTGTTTATGTGTCGAAGCTCCTGAAAGCATTTCCATTTCAAGCTTTTTACCTCTCAGTTTGGTCCCAGATTTCCCATGAAAGAAACCTGTCCAAGGGTTTTATATGGTTGGTGACCAGTCATGTCAGGTCCCCTGGGACTGGGGACTTTAAGAGCTAAAACTGGTCCCAGGCGGCAGATGGATGGTTGGTCCCAGTAGGCATTAGGGATCAACTTCGGTGGGTTTCTTTTTTGTCTAAGTTCAGTGTCCATGTGACAACATGTAACAGGAGCCTCTCCTTGGTCATGTTGTTGTTATTATAAAGCAAATGATTTTGGTTTTATGCAAATGTAAATTTTATCCTTTAAAACAAGGGTCAGCAAATCCTGCCCATTCCCTGTCTTCCACGTGTTTAAATGACTAAAGAGAAAAGATGATGCAACAGAAACTTTCCAGGGCCTGCTCCTCAAAGCCTAAAATATTGACTCTCTGCTCTTTTACAGAAAAATTTGCTGACCACCAGTCTAAGACACAGTGAACTACAGAAATATCATACCACCAGAACACTAGGCCTATTTTTCTGATAGGATGAGATATATTTCTGACAGATTGCCCCAAATTCCTTTATAAACTGTATGTTATTTTGTCATATAATGCTTTATAAATTTATAAAAAATAAAAAATGCTAACTTCACATCACTCACAGTTATTTTTCTTTCTAAATTAAATGAAACAGTAGAAATCACATAACTAAACCCTTTCCTTCTATAAGTGGGTAAATGAAGCTAGGCAGAATGAGGGGCTTGACAGAGTTCACCCATAGCTAGTCGGAGAAAGAGTCAGATTTAACAACACTGCCTGGGTTCTAGCAATCTTTCTTTCTTCTTTTCTTTTTTTAGTTTATTTTCAAGGAGTCTGTGCAGCCAGCATGGGGGTGGAGCCCACAAACCCGAGATCAAGAATCACACGTTCTACTAACTGGGCCAGCCAGGCAACCCTAGCATTCTTTACTTTATACCAAGGCCCTCTTCTCATTCAAGATGGCATTTAAAGAACGAATCATCACGGGCGCCTGGGTGGCTCAGTGGGTTAAGTATCTGCCTTTGGCTCGGGTCATGATCCCAGGGTTCTGAGACTGAGCCCCACGTCGGGCTCCCCGCTCAGTGGGAAGTCTGCTTCGCGCGCGCTCTCTCTCTCTCTCTCCTGCTTCCCCTGCTTGTGCTCTCTCTCTCAAATGAATAAATAAAATCTTAAAAAAAAAAAGAATGAATCATCGCTAAGCTATTAACATGCCAAATGTATTCTCCCGGACGATTCCCACAGCCTGCCCCCCCACTAGACTAAGACAGAGACATGTCATTACTGTCTCTATGGGGCAATGTTTACCCAGTTTACCTGCTGATGTGGTGGTCTCTGGTGGTCTGACCTTTAGACCTGGGTTTCCAGTCAATCTTCCCACTATGGGGGCATGGTAGAATGGCCTGAAGTGCGTGCACGTTTGTGTGTGTGTGTGTGTGTGTTTTGGTTTAGTGTCATCCTTAGTTATCCTAATCCAATCAGTCTGAGTGGAGCATAAGAAATGGGTATGCTTTCCAGGCTCAATTGAGTCTAATATGAACCACTGTGTTTTATAGAAAGTAAAACTATTTTTACAAATGGTGAATTATGAAATATCTTCACCAGAGTGCATACTCTGATTTGGCCAGTGTCCCAGGTCTGTGTGATTTTTAAACACTAGAATAATTTTTAATTAGGAACTTTCAAGGTAAAAAAAAAAACCAAAACATATATTCTGCAGACTATATTATAAGATAATTGAAGATGGATTAAGGCAATTCACTCTGGTGTCCATTTTATGTCCCTCTTCGTCTGCCATTTTTTTCCCCTGGCATCTACCATCTACTTGACACTACAAAGAAGGCACTTAACTAACTTGTGAAGCAATGTATATAATAACTAGTGATCAATGGTCCTTAGAGTCTTGGATCTGGAATGGTTTGGTCAGCATGTAGCTACTCGGGTAGAACAATCGGTGTCTGAGGAAAACACCACAGTTAGTCCTTGACCCACACAGGTTCGAACTGCGTGAGTTTACTTACATGTGGATTTTTTTTCTCAGTAAATACAGTACACTACTCTGTGTATTTTCTCATCCCTATGATTTTCTTAATCACACTTTCTTTCCTCTAGCTTACTTTCTTGCAGGAATACAGTACACAGTACATATAAAATATGTGTTAGCCAAGTGTTTATGGTATCGACACGTCTGATGGTCAACAGGCTATTAGTAGTAAAGTTTTGGGAGAGTCAAAAATAAAATTTTTAATAAAGATTTTATTTATTTATTTGACAGTCACAAGTAGGCAGAGAGGCAGGCAGAGAGAGAGGAGGAAGCAGACTCCCCGCTGAGCAGAGAGCCCGATGTGGGGCTCGATCCCAGGACCCTGGGATCATGACCGGAGCCGAAGGCAGGGGCTTTAACCCACTGAGCCACCCAGGCGCCCCTGGGAGAGTCAAAAATTATACACAGATCTTTGACTGCACAGGGGGTGAGCACCCTTAATAGCCACATTGCTCAAGGCTCAGCTGTATATGTATTTCTATGCATTTATATCTGTGTATATATGCTAATGGATATGTGTAAATATGAGATTACTGATATTCTGATTTCTAAATATTGAACTGAAAAAATTTTGACCCGGGAAAACATGATATTAAATAACATAAACCTACTGCAACATATGAATTATGTGTGTGTGTGTATATTTATATATATATATAATATGCATGCATATTCGAACAATGTGTATTTTACCCCAATGTGTCATATTCTAAGAGGTTATAAATATTTCCAAGTGAGGAGGAAGAATTCTTTAATCACATTTCAAGCCATTTGGAGTATATTTAAGACTCAGCTGAGCATGAAGTAAAGACATGTTGTTGGCTGTAAGCAAGCAAAATTACTGCGCGTAGGAAAATTTTCACTCCTCTGTGCTCAATATACAATTTTCTAAAATTTTACACCCACTGCTTAGATCAAAGCTTCCAACGATGGAGCCAAAGATGAGACGTTATCATTTAAGTCCTGTTTCTTTGTCAAAAACGGTTCTATATTCTAAATGAATACAGCAAAATGGGATCCTAAGTCACTCGTGCCCCTCGGTCAGTAGCAATCTGTCTGGATAGGAATCTGTAAATTATATTCCCAAAGGAGGCCACAGAGCAAGGCTTCTCAGCCTCAGCACTACTGACATTTTGAACCAAAGTCTCTGTCGCGTGTGTGTGTGCATTTTTGGATGTTGAGCAGGACCCCTCATCTTGACCCACTAGATGCCGGCAGCAC
>RCUC01043477.1:0-16078 GCA_003697995.1 Taxidea taxus jeffersonii
ACATTGGGTGCCTGGGTGTCTCAGTGGGTTGGGCCTCTGCCTTCAGCTCGGGTCATGATCTTGGGGTCCTGGGATAGAGGAGCCTGCTTCGCCCTCTCTCTCTGCCGGCTGCTCTGCCTGCTTATGATCTCTCTCTCTGTCAAATAAATAAAATAAAGTGTTACACATTATAATTTGTCTTTTATTTATTTACTCAAAAGTGAAAAGGAATCAATATTTACTTCTTGACAACCACTAAAAAACTGATCACAAATATTACAAAAGACATTTCCCTATGCATCTACTTTCTTACTTAAACTGAAGCAGAATCATAATTACAGAAATGTACATAATTACTAAAAGCAATCCATTTTCATTTTTCCCCAGTATTACCTGTTGTTGCCAAGTTGCTGTGTAATCTATAAGTTATCATTTTATTTCCCCTCAGAGCAGGGCCGCTAATAGAAACAAAATATTACACAATTAAATTAAGGTTTCTCTAAAAATTCACATTTGAAAAAAGCATGACCTACTGTTTTGCTTTGATTCAAGACGTCTGCTCTGAAAAGATCAGAGCATTTCACCCAGGCCCTCGTGTTAGGACGAGGAGGGATCACAGAAGGAGGAAGAGGAGGTGGGAGAAGAACGTCCTTGGGCAGTGACGACCTTCCACGAATCAGTCCACTTCTCCCAAAGGTGCTGTTTCAGGAAGGAGCCTGACTTAGAATGCGTTTCCTCACGTGGAGCAGCCCGGTCCGGCCCTGAGAAGGCAAGAGAGCTGAGGCTCTCTGCTCCTTCACACTCTCCCTCCCGTCGTAGATGTGCCCAGTGTCCCCAGTGTCACCTGCGAGCGCGTCCGGGCCGCAGAGCTTCTGAAGCAAAGCCAGGGAAAGAGGAGGTAAGTGCTGGGTCCTTCCACACCTGACCCGTCCCCTCCCGGCCCCACCGGTGGGTCCCCTCAACGCGGTGTAAGGCCGGCCGTCCTCCGTCCCCCGCCGTCACTGTCGCAGACTTTCTACCGGCTCAGAAACCAAGGGCAGCCCCGCCGAGGGGAGAGAGCCCGGCTCCGGCCCCGCCGCTGCTTCCCCACCCCCTCCCGCCCGCAGTGCTCCTGGGTGTCCCCTCCTGGCACTTGCACTCGCTGTCCCTTCCCCTCAGATGACCGGCCCCACCTGCCAGCCTCCTCTGGGCAAACTCCCGCTCATCCTCGGGACCCAGGTCATTGCCCCGTGAGGACTTTTCTGGCTTTTTCTGGTCTGAGGGACCCAGGAGGCGTTTGTGGGACGGACCTACCAGGTTAAGGGGCCTGCACCTGCTCGCCCTGCGACACCCGGAGGCCGGCGCGGGGGGACCGGCTGGCGGCCCGGGCGGGGGCGGCGCGGCCAGAGTGTTCCAGGCTGTGTCCCCGCCGCGCTTCCCGGGGGCCCGAGGACGTGCAGCCGAACCGGACGGCCCAGAGCGCCAGGAGGAGGGAGAGGGCGGAAAGGGGGCCAAAGGCAAAGAGCCGGGCCTTGGCGCTCCTCTCCTCAGGCTGATGAGGGGGACGGGGCCTCCCTGCTGGGTGTGGACCTTCGTCCGCGTCCACGCAGCCCCGTGCCAGCGCGGTCGCCCTCTGTGTGCGGCCGCTCGATGGGTCGGTGGCCAGCGGCATCCCCGGCGGCAGCGCGCTGCGAGGGCTCCTTCACCGGTGGGGGGCGGGGGGTCCCGTGTCTTTTTGAGATGAGGGGGTCTGCCGTGAGCCCGCCAAGCCCGGCCTTGGGTCTGCGTCCTTGTCGCTTGAGCACCTGGAGCAACGTCCCTGAGCCCACGTTTCCTGCTCTGGCGTCCCGTCTTCCACCACCACGTGTGGCGCAGTCGTGTGACACGACCGAGCCCTCACAGGGGCTGCGTCAGCTTAGGGGGACACGGGCAGACGCTGCAGGGTGCGGGGCCCCTTTCTAGAGGGGGCAGACGGTCTGGCTTTGCCTCTAGACTTGGAGAGAGTCTGTGGTCTTGTCTGCAGGGCTGGGGAGTGACCAGACTCCCCGCGGCCTCGGGCCCTCATGGAGACCTGCAGCCCCACTCTGGGGCCCGACACGGGGGAGGCCCCAGGCTGTGACTGCAGAGTGCCAGGCTCGCGTCCCTGGGGCCATGGTGCCCGTGGCCACGTGGGGCATCATTCTAACAGCCAAGGGGAGGGGCCAGCAGAAGGGCCAGCAGAAGCATCACCCGACCTCACAAAACAGGGTCCTGGGGCCTCAAGTCAGAGGCAGGAGCAGAACCCACAGCTGACGCAGGGGCAAAGGGATGCCCTTCCCACCTGACTCAGGGTTGCCGCCACCGTCCCTGCCCTTGAGTCCAGGCATCGTCTGGGCACCACAGTGTCCTGGAAAACCTGCAAAGCAAATAAGCCAAGTGCCAACACCACTGAGGAGCCCACTCCCGGCTCCCCAGGTCGGTACCCTCCGCTGCCGCCGGACAGGGCCGTCCCAGGGGAGCGGTCAGGCCAAGGACAGTGTGCACACCTCTCCTGTTTGCGTGTTGGGGGAGAGGAGGCCCTGCGGGTATCATCGTCGGACCTTTCATGGCCGTGGCTTTTGGGGATGAAAGGAGCCAGAGTGTAACCAGCCAGCAGGCTTTTAATATAGTGGAAAATGGTTCACATCTTTTTAATTGAGTCCCCCCAACTTGTTAATAAAAGCAAAAACTTCATAATTTGCTTTTATGAAATGAATTCAAGGCGTTCTCCATCTCCTGTTTGCTAAATCAAAGGAAATCTTGGTATGATGAGTGGAGCTACCTAAAAACTTCACATTTGAAACTGTTCCTTGGCAAAAATCCAAATTTTCTTGATATTTTAACAACCGATTTAGAACAATGTGTGGCAGTGGATTAGGTGTTAAGATAACATGATTTTGCTCACTACATGCACAACATCCGACTTCTGTTTTGTTTCCAGCAGAAGCCCTGATCCTGCTGATGGCTTTGGTGACGGGTGTATATTATGTCTCTGGGCTCAAAACGATACTGAGAAGCAGCAGCTCTTACCCGTTTTACTTGGCGTGGCGTTCTTCCCAGGATCTCGTGTGAACAGAAGAATCTGGCTGCTGAAAACGGTTGAGGAGCAAAATGGACCAGAGGGTCTCTGGGGCCCCTTTAGCTCCAAACTCCTGCAAGCTTGCGAAGAACACAGAGGACGATTCAGGCCTTGGTCAGGTTCTTAGTGACTCAGCAGCAAAAGGAATTTTCCAGGGACTGAAAAACCCTATGCTCCCAAGTCTAGAGGTGTGTTTTTTAATGACTTATAATTCATTTTCCCACACTCACACCTCCTTTTACTTTATTTTTATGTTGGGCATATTTTTTTCAACTTTCTAATTTTCAGGGCTTCCCGCAGTTGTTAACAGGGTAAGGCAACCCTTTCCATAGTAACACCTTCATCTGTACGCACAAGAGTCGAATATTTGTTTCTCACTCCTCTTGGCTCAAAAAGCATGTCACAACCCTTTAACTTAAAAAGGATGAAAAATACATAAATAAGTAAAACAAAGTAATAAGGATAGGAATGTTACTGGTTTTATGTAAATCACCCAAGAATGCAGACATATGGCTAGAAATTCTTGCAATCATAGCGCTTCCAGTTTCTGCACAAAGGAATCATAATTGTAGTGAGCATAGCCACCCAGAGCAAAAATCCACGGGAAAGCTTTTTGGTCGCTTGGTGAGGACAGAGTTTGAAAATAGGAGATTTTCAAGTCCCATCTTTGGTCCCAAAAGCCCAGTAAGGCTCACTTAGTGCCATGGACACAGCCTCAACATTTGTGAATGAGGTACATTCATGATCCCTAGGACCCAAAACCAGCGACATAATTTGCAGGACCCAGTGCAAAATTAAACATGTGGGACCACTTGTCCAAATATCAAGACTTTCAAGATGGTGACCACAGAGCTTTAAACCAGCACAGGGCCCCATGTGGCTGCCTGGGTCCATCTCTGCCCATGATGACAGCCCGCCAGGGCCAAAGGGACACATTTATGAATGCACAAACCCTTTCAAGGGTGGGTTCATGGCATCATCTTTGTGCAAAAAAGAACAGCACATTTTTATCTTAGCTCAAACACAGCCCGAGGAAAGGTAATGAAATTACAGAGATTTGAATTCTTTTTGAGAGATTTCATCACAAACACTGTAGCTTTTTTTGAACCTTGAGTATCTCTTTTAGTAATTGTCCAAAAAGAGCACATGTTTTTGCTAAAAAGGTACCTACTTATACTGGGGCAATCCAAATAAGGTCTCTATTTGAGATCTATCTTAATTGTGTCATGTCAAAGTCTGTTTTCTGGTTTTGATCAAGTGTTATGGTTACGTTACCCTCAGGGGAAGCTGTGTGAACGGTACACAGGGAGTCTGACCTATTTTTACTTCTTACAAGCCAAATTATTTCAGGAAAAAATCATTTTACTTTTTAAAGATTTTATTTTATTTTCCTTCTTAAAGTAAGATCCGCAGCCAGCGTAGGAACTGAACACGGTCCTGAGATCGAGTCACACGCGTTACCGACAGAGTCAGCCGGGCACCCCCAGAAAAAATCATTTTTAAAAGCGTAGCGATAGTCCTAGAGTTCGTGCAAAGAGTGTATGAAGACATGATGCAGGAGGGTGTCGGGGCCCGGGGTTGCCCATGGCACCGAGTGGACCTTACTGGGCTTTTGCAACCAACGATGGGACTGAAATACGGGGCCAAAGCCATGTGCTTAAAACTTTACGGATGATCCAGGCACCCTCAGATGGACATGAAAAAAATGTATTTATTTGTGGGCGTTCTAAAAAGCATCATATGGGATCAGGACTGTCAAATAACGTTTTAACAACCAACAATGACCTTAGCTAGTTAGATAAATGAGGTTTTCATTGACTTGCATTTGTCCTGCTGGTATCACAGAATCTTCTAGAAGGGCCACCCCTCAAGGGAGCGAGCTGTCAATCATTAGGGGGCTTGCGGCAAGAAGAAGTGAACTTCTGTAATGCCCTGGGGTCCCTGAGACCAAGTACTCCTGGTCCAGCGCTCTGGCTGCCGGTGGTAGCATGTCCTGTAGATCCTGGGGGAGATGCTGACTTGCTCAGAGGATAATGCTTGTGTGTCCTTCCCCCCTTTCCCTTGCTCTATGCTCCTCTGCCCACAGAAGCTAGCGCTATGACGGGAGGGCAAATGGGAGTGGAAGAGGGAAGGCGGGAGATGCACGAGGAGACTCCTGAAACAAAGCGCATGGCCAGCGGTGACTGTAGGTGGGGACTCTACGTTCCCCCTGTGATACTGTAGAAGCCTGAGCACGGGGTATGTGCATGCGTGAGACCAGGCCAGTGACACAGACAAATGAAGGATGGGGCTATAGGCCATTTCTGCTTTGGGCGTCCTATTTTATGAGGCCTTTCGATAATGAAGCAGAATTTCAAAGCAGAATAAAGCAATGGATCTTAACCACGGTTGAAGAGACTCCATGCTTTGAGCAGGTTTTAAAATAAGTCATGGGATGCCTTAACTTAGGGAGGGTGTGCGCATGGCGGCATGCTTAACCGGGAACCACGGGAGCAACTTCTGCCTGCGGGGCACGGTGAAGGGGACACAGGTGCAACGAGAGACAGGAACCAGAGGCCTTGGCTTCATCCCCGGCAGATGGAGAAAGCCGACTACCCTCCCGCAGGGGCTCTGGCGAAGTGTCCACGGGATGGTCCTTGCAGGGTGCACACCCCCAGGGCACAGCCAGTAAAGCAGAGCTGTTCTCATGCTTATCAGGAGCGATTGTTCTGGCCTCTGGAAGCTAACAGACCAGCCAGGGAGGAAGCACCCCCAGCCCAGCTCACACAGTGTCCGTGTGCGGGAGAGAAAGGGCAGTCCTCCCCCAGGAGCACGGATTGGTGGGCTGAACGCCTGCTGGACCTGCCCCTGCCCACCCCCAACCAGGCACCTGCTCGGTTATTTATGGCAGCCCTGGATTCACTCGCTGTTTTCCACAGTGGGATCATCTACCCTGTAGAGAGAGGGAAGATTTAACCAGTTTGGGAACACAGGCTTAAATGACACTAAATTGCACGGTGAGAAAATGACTCCCCTTCTGACTTCTCATCCACATGCTATTGGCATGGGGGACAGCGGGGTGTCTGTCTGAACCAGCATGGCTTTCCTATCTCTGCCTTCCTCCGGGACCCTGTGCCTGTGGCAGGTGGCCTTCTCTACCCAGAGTTACTGGGCTTTATTTCTCTCGTGTCTATTTTTCTCTTCCCTCTCTGCTCTTCATACCAGTAAAACTTTTTTTTTAAAGACTTTATTTATTTATTTATTTGACAGAGAGAGATCACAAGTAGGCAGAGAGGCAGGCAGAGAGAGAGGAGGAAGCAGGTTCCCCGCTGAGCAGAGAGCCTGATGCGGGGCTCGATCCCAGGACCCTGAGATCATGACCTGAGCCGAAGGCAGACGCTTAACCCCTGAGCCACCCAGGTGCCCTGAAACTCTTTTGTTTGTTTGCTGTTGAAATACAGAATGCCCTATTTAAAGAAATGTACTTTATTTGGACCAAGGTTGATTTAGAGAAAGAAATACAGTAAAAACTACACCAGCATCGGTGGCATAGCACGCGGCAGAAAGTCACGACAGGGACCGGCCAGGCTGAAACTGGGGCTGGGGGGCATCCGATGCTGTTGACCTTGGACTGTGTGGAGTCACGGGGCTTTGCCGGTGAGGCTGGGTGCAGGCAGGCGTGGAGCGGGCTTGCCCAGGGACCTCGTGCGTGTTGAGGGGTGCTGTTCGCTGCCCTGGGAACCCCCCGCAAAGCCACCTCCCCATCTAAACCCAAGCAGCAAATAGGCCGTGCTCACCTGAGCGCCCAGCTCGGCCCCGGCCTCAGGTGCGTTGAGCACCAGGACTGGCACCTGGCCCCTGACATCTGGCCTTCCCTGTGGGACACACACGGAAAGAAATATGACAACGTTGAAGTTACAGACGGCAGGAATGAAAGCAGAGACCAAGAAATGACATCCCAAACACGTCTCCACAGCATCACAGAAAACATCCAGAGCCGGGAAAATACACCTGTTCCGCCCGGAATCGGGGCTCCTTTGGAATCCCTGGTCATGAGGTGGAGTTTCTTGTTCCGTGTCTCATGGGACGTGATGGTGAAAAGCCCCCAGTCTTGATAGGGTCTCAGAATCTACGGCTCATCCTCTCCCGAGCCTGGGGCGATGCTCTCGCGGTCCCCAGGGTCGGGCGGTGCTGTGTACTGTCTTGTTCATTCCTCAGTGAACACATCCCCGAGGACCCAAGCGTTGCTGGGGCGGGTTCCTCTTCTCGGAGGGCGCGTCTGTGGCATCTTGCAGATGGACAAAGTGGTGGGATGGGCAGCAGCATCTTAGAGGAGGTGAGTCCTGCCACAAGCGCAGAACGCCCCTGGGTGTGCGTGTGTGCCTGGAGAGTTCACGTGAGGTGGTGACCACAGAAGCGTGTACACTTTGAAGTGGCCTGATGACCAGTGGCTCCAAAGACATCAACTAGTAAGTACCGTTAACAACACTAATATCAGCAGCCACTTCTACTGCGTGCCTGGTAATGCCCTCGCCTGTGCTAAAGATTTCATATTAGTTGATTAAATTGTCCAATAAACCTGAGAGAGAGAAAGAGAGCACGCGTGTTATTAAGCTCTCTTTATATGTGCAAACCAAGGGTTCGTTAGCTTCTGTGTCTGATAAGCCACAGTTTTGGAGTCCAAATCCAGTTTGCTGGATCCCAGGCCTTAGAGCCCAAAGATACGATGGTAGAAGCAGGGACATGTCCTGAGCTGTGAGTAGGAGACAAGGGGACAACATCTTGGGACAAGGAGGGGACGCAGGAAGGCTCTCTAGTCCCTCTGACAGCTGGTCCTTGACTAGCACCATCTTGCTGCCAGAGACCCCCCAGCCGGCCTGGCCCCTGCCCTGCAAGGACCAGGCTTCCCTTCCACACCCTCTGCTTCTCCAGCGGCTTCCTCCGCCCCAGGACACAGCCAGTGGGCGCCTGGCCGGCAAGAACAGCCCCGGGCATCATCACCACCTCTTGTGCCGCAGCTGTGCCCACCGACACTGCTCGGGGAGGCCACGTCCCCACCGGGCTCCTCCAAGCTCACCTGCCTCAACCACGATCCCACACGGGAGGCTGAGCTCAGCCCTGGGCCCAGGAGCCAGGTCCCTGTCCCTGGATGACTGAGCGTCCGAGCAGAGTGAAGCTGCCCAAGGCTCAGGGAGCACTGCTGTGTCTCAAGACGGTCTCCTCGAAACTGCACAAACAATCAGAACAGTGAAGTGCGGCTGCACTGCAGGGTGGGGCATTCTCCTGGGGGCCCTGCAGTCTGGAGACTTTGGACTGTACCTCCTGCCTTCTCAACCCCACACCAGGAAGGGCTCCGTGCAGGCCTGTGTGGACACGCAGGCATGCACGCCCCTACCGTGGCCCAAGGCTGTCGCTTCCCCTTCCGTCATGCCAGGAAGAAAGGGAGAATGCGAGAAGGACCTGAGGGTCTCAGTCAGCCCCCGGCTTCTCCCATCACCAGGCGCTTTTTAGAATATCTCCCTGCCCGCCTACCCGAGCGCAGACCTCAGCTGCACTGTCGCTTCTCAAAGGCATCTTACATGGAACAACATGTCTCGTGCTTCCGGGAGAAAATCGTGGCTGGAGATCTAAGGCAGCAGCAAGGTGGGCCCCTGCACCCTCCGTGCAGGAGGGTCAGTGCTCCCTTTGGACATTTCTTTTGCTTTCAGTGTTTAGACCAACTACGCTTGGGTCCAGGTGAAGACAGCCGGCGAGCTCACAGTGCCTTCATCTGATTGCCCGGCTAACCCCAGCCCAGGGCTGCCGGGAGGACACACAGCAAGGTCAGTGTCAGCAAGAACGGCTTTGAAAGCCATCAGTTACCTGCTGACCACCTTGTGTCCAGGGAGGGCGGGAGCTTTCCTGGGTGCGTCGTCCTTGGTGCACAGCCGATCTGTTAGGTTGAGTTTTATCCTCTCTGGGTCGCAGGGGAGGATGTGGGGTTGAGGGACTTGCTCAGCGAGCTGAGGCTAATGAGCAGCAAAGGCCGGGTTTCCTCCCTGCCAGGCCAGCGAGCTCTGGCCCAGCCTCAGCCGGGCAAGGGGGGCGGGGTGGGCTCCGCGTTTCCTGAGTGAGCCTGACACACTTCCATCTAGAGCAAGTCCGCTGGTGGACACCATCTCCTAAGCAAGGCTTCCCCACCTTAGCACTCTGGGCACGTTGGGCCGGACCCTTCTCTGGTGGGGCCATCCTTGGCACAGTGGGGCACTCAGCAGCTCCCTGGGCCTCTCTGCTTCCACTGGAAGCCAAAGCCATGTCTTCCCACCCCAACCAAGTCGCCGCCACCAAAACCGTCTCTAGACATCGCCAAACGTCCCCCTCATTATGACCTAAAATAATAACTCAATTTAGTTGAGTCGGGCAGTTTTCATAGGAATTTTTCTCCCATTGGCTACTTGAATATGAGTGAGTGTGACGAAGGGACAGGGGGCTCGGTGGGTGGAAAATCACGCATGGGGGCTCATCGCCGTCAGGAAACACGACGCGTCGGTCTCCACTACCTGTGCTGAAATAAGTTTGCTCTCGTAGTAAACGGGTCAGAGTCTGCTGCCTTCCTCGGAGCTTCTGGGCCTGACTTCGGACAAAACCAGTATCGCAGCGGGAGCAGCCGAGTGGCTACAGTGGGACAGAGCAGGAAAATGAGCACCTCGTGTTCGGCAGAGGATGGAACAGGACCTCGTTCGCGACTCAGCCGTGAACAGTGAGGCTTGGGGCACGCGTCGGCGCTGCGTAACTGTTGGTTGAATTGACCGATGTGACCAATAAAATTGTATCGTTCATTCGAAAACTGAGCTTGCTCATTCGCGTCCTCCAAGCCCAGGAGCCCAGGAGTCCGCCCATCACTGCCCCCGCGTTACTGCGAACCACAGTGTTCATTCGTGGGGCCCATTCAGGGGACGTCCCTTGAGCACCCAGACCCAGCTCTGCTAGAACACAGGCTTAGCTGGCATCTTCCTCAGTTACAAAAGCCAATTCTATTATTACATTATTATTATTATTATTATTTCCCTGGGTCGGTTCATTCATTCATTCATTCAGTAAACTGCTGCCTACTAAATTCCTAGAAGCTGCTTTCGCCAGGCAGGCAGCGTGTCCCACCAGGCTGGGGACGTCTGATCTGAGTCTGAGACTCTGGTGAGCCGAAGGGTCATTCTCAAGGTGTCCCACTGATCTCTGCCATGTTCTGCCGCCTGCCCCCGAGGACTGCGCACTGCTGGGAGGCTGGGGAGAGGAGCCGCCTCCCCAGGACAGCCCCTGCAGACCACCGACCTGCCAGCATCACGGGCGCGGCACAGGGAGGGGCCACGGCGCCCATGAGGAGCCCAGTTCCTGTGACCACAGCGGAGGGCTCCTCACACGTGCCCCCGCCGGGACAGGAACAGACCCTTACGTGGACAGTCTGCTTCTGGGAAAGTCCCCGTTTGTCTCTGATGAGCAGTGGCACCGGGTAATTACCAGGCGGGAGGCTTCTCAAATTAAAAGTTCCACGGACCGACCTGCAGAAGGGAAGTGGACGCTGCATGCGTTGCTCATTTGCTTATCTACTCAGCAGAGATCGACGAAGTCCCTCCCTGCCACGGCTCGGTGCAGGAGTTTGCCGGATTCGAAGCCGGAGGGAACAGACGCCAACATCACCCTCACTTCTGCCCAATACCAACTCCCAGTCCAGGGATGCTCAAGACCGCACTCGGGTTTGAAAATGCTCCAGGAGGACCGTAAGACTCGCTGAAGGCTGTGTGGTCCCCGTTATGATCCATCACAGCAACAGGATATGGATTAAAATAGCCAAGGGAAGAGACACGTGGGGCAGAATCCAGAGAAGCACCAGACTCTGAGCTCTCCGTTCTCCAGCAGAGTCAGGACGGGGTACCTCCCGCATCAATAAGTGACCACATGCGTGGAGTGCTGCCAGCCAGGGAAGCTCCCCTGAGCCTTGCACGCAGGGTCTTCAACAAGACTCGGTCTTGTGAATCTGCTTGGCCATCCAGTGGCTGACCTCGGTCCCCAGTGCTGCTGGACATCCGTGGATGCCCACGTGACCCAGAGCCCCCGCCCTAAATCACGTCTCTATCTGATGGGCACAAGCCCAAGGTAAACAAAGTCATTCCTTTCAGGCAAGACACCCCAAGGGCCTAGAGCTCATCTTCCAGAAGCCAAGGGCAAAGGCCAGAGCTCGTCTGGGGCAAAGTTCAATGGTTTACTACACACTCTGGGTCTGGGAACTGTAAACATGAGCTCCCAGTTTCGTCTACAAAATATGCTACATTCTATGGACACACTGATAGAAGCTCCAAGGAGAACGTTGACAGCAGATGCCGTGGCTGCTCCTGGGAACAGCACCCCCGGTTTTCTTTGGGAGAGCCCCCAGTTCCTGAACTCTCAGCCCATGCAGATCAGGAGATGCGAAGCCCAGAGCCCACGAAGGCCCAGCATGGGCTCAGAACCAGCCAATCAGCCTATCTGCCTTCCCAACCCCAACCCACAGGAATTGGTGGGGCAGCTGACCAAAGCCACACAGCCATACAAATACCCTTGCCAAGCACTCGGGTGAGTCCCGGGGACTCCCAGCAGCCACCTGCCACCCAGAGGAGAGCCTGCCTGGAAATAAAGGGACCCAAGGAAAGGCAGAGCCACAGGCAAACGTCTTCCAGGGACGTCCCTCGAGCACCAGACCCAGCCGTGCTAGAACACAGGTTGGCTGGCATCTTCTTCAGTTACAAAAGCCAAGTTATTACTATTGTTATTATTATTACTTTCCTGGGTCAGGTAGAGTCAGTTTATATTCAATCCTTTATCCCTGATACAAATACTCACCCCGATTTTCCCCCAGTTTCCATGTGTCTCCCGCACTTTCCCACGAATTGTCCAGTTCAAATGTAAAGGGGTCTGCATAGGGCTCCAGGTCGGCATCCTCTGCCTGGAGAAGGAGGGTCTCATCCAGCGCAGACTCCCAGAGCTCCACGTATTGAGAACGGCGGTGGAGAGCGGGGCGTTGTCGCTGACGTCAGGCGGGAAAAGCATCAGGGTCCCCGTCCCGGTCTGGCCGGAGCCTGGAAGCGGAGTTCGGGGAGGGGCGCTGCTTGTTGATTTAGAGAGACCTCTGGGTGCGCACATACCCCCGGAGAGTGGGCAGTGTCATCCTCCCAGGAAAGGAGTCATTGCCCTGAAACCACTTCCCTTTCGAGGTCATAAGCTCTCCTCTAGGTGCTTGCTCTGTTCTGCTTTTCTGAAAATTCAGAATATCTGGGAAGGGTACGTTAACAAAACTCTTCCAGATCATTTGCAGAACCAGGTAGAAAATGGAATCACTCATTTTTCCCGCTGTGAGTCTTGCCAGGTGTCAAGAAGGGAGTGAGGCAGGAGTGAATTGGGTGTGACATGGTATGAAGATGTTCGGCCTCTGGCTGTGTCCATGTCCGAGTCCCGGTTGTCACCAGACACCACAGTCTTGCAATGTGTTAACCATTAGGGAACACGGGGCAGGGGGTGCTCTGGACCCCACCACATTGTTCCTTCAGGTCCCTGGAAGATGGACCCCGCCTTGTTGTCTCCCCACCTCAGACTGATTCGGAACACAGATTTAACACCTTCCTAACCAACATTCTGCTGCAACATCCACAACATCTACATACGTCCTCTACGTACATCTGCATACAGCAGCTCCATACATCATCGACAACCTCACACAAATGGGACACACACCTACATTTCCCTTAAAACCTGGGCTTTAACTCACAGACTTCCTTGAACACAATTATTAAAGTTATTTGAGAGTTGCTCTTTATGCAACTCTGTGCTTGGGCAGGTTTCAAAGTCCAGCCTTGGGAGATCATAAAAAAAGTGTTGTAACCCGCTCAGAGCGCTGCACGTCCTGGTTTATGACAAATTTGTCCCAGGCAGTCACATTTACCAGAGCTGATAAGCCATTCCAAGTACAGGGAAACTGCCAAATACTTACCACACACGCCAGCTTTGAGGAAGAGCTGGAGCGTTGTTTGATGGAGGGATGAAACAGACACCGGGTCTGATGGCGGCTTCCTCACTGCTGAATCGCCTCTTCTGAATGCATCGTGCCCCTCGTCCCAGGGCACTGGCCCTCGGTTTGCCAGGTCAAAAATCATCACGAAGGGGTGCCTGGGTGGCTCAGTGGGTTATGATCTCAGGGTCCTGGGATCGAGCCCCGCATCAGGCTCTCTGCTCTGCGGACAGCCTGCTTCCTCCTCTCTCTCTGCCTTTCTGCCTACTTGTGATCTCTGCCAAATTAAAAAAATAAAATAAAATAAATCCTTTAAAAAAAAATCATCACGAAGAGTAGTTGCCAGGATGGATGCATAGTGCTAAAAAGGTTTATTTTATTCCTTTTTCCCCGTTGGGCAGACAGACTCTCACTAGTGTTATTTCCCCTCAGGAAGCAAGGAAACACACGTCCCCGTCCCCTCATTTTGGGCAAACACTTACCATCGTCAAGAGCCTGCGCGGTGATTGTGTAAAAGCTGTCATTTACGTGAGGGGTCTCTCGGTCGATTTCCCGCGCGGTGGTAACTGTCCCCGAGAGGTCATCAGCGGTCACCCAACTGGCCGGGTCGTAAGCCAGTTTGTATCTTGTGGAAGGAAACACATGCAACTTTTAAAATTAGAAAGTTACATCATAAAGGCAAATCAGAATGTGCCACAGCAGACACAGATCCTATCACAAGTAAAATGGAAAATCGTAAGTGGAACCGTCCAGAACGTGTCTTTCTGGCTTACTGCACTTAGCACAAGGCCTGCAGGCTCATCCCCGTTGTGTTGGACTGAACACCGTCCTCGCTTTTTAGGGCTGATAACATATACCACGTTGGGCTTATCTGTTCATCCTTCAGTGGACACTTGGGTGGCTTTGGCATGTTAGCCGCCGTGAATCATGCGGCTGGAACAGGGGCATACATCTATCTCTCTGAGCCCCTGCTTTCACTTCTTCGGGCGTGCCCATACCCAGCAGCGGACACGATGGATCTTAGGGTGTCCTACCTTGAATTTTTTTGAGGCACTACCGTACTCTTTCCCGCAGTGGCTGCACCAACTTAAATTCCCACCAACCATGCACAACGGTTCCAGCCTCTCCGCATCCTTGCCCACACTTGATTTCCGGTTTTTGGGTAGTCACCATCCTAAACGGGTGTGAGTGTGACTCTGATTTGCAGTTCCCTGCTGCCTAGGGATGTTGCCATCTCTCGTGTGCTGGTGGGAGGAGCGTCCGTTCAAGTCCTGTGTCCGCTTTTAGATCAGGCTGCCTGTGTTCCTCTGATGTTGAGTCTCAGGAGTTCTTGATACATTCTGGAATTAACCCCTTACCAGTTATAGGACTTGCAAATATTTTCTCCCATCCTGTGGGTTGCCTTTGTACTCCGTAATAGTGTCTTTTCGTGCACAAAATGTTTTGATTTTCATGGGGTCCAATTTGACATTTTTATCCTTTGTTGTCTGTCTTTGGTGCCACATCCAAGAACTCATCGCCAAGCCCAGTGTCGTGACGCTGTTGCCCTGTGCTTCCTTCAAATGGTTTAATGTTTTCGGTCTTACAGTTAGATCCATTTTGAGTTCATTTTTGCATATGGTGTCAGGTGACCGGCTTGTGTATATGGATCTTCTTCAAGTGAGTCTCTTGCCGAAGGCATGGACTGGAATGTATAAAAATCTGCCAGTCTCTGTCTTTTGATTAAAGAGTTTAATCCATTTATGTGTGAAGTAGTTCTGACAGTGAGCCCTTCATCACCCTTCTCCTTTCTCATTAGGTGTTCTGTCTCCTTATTGGCATTTCCATTTCATTCACACACCATTTCGGGGCTTTCTCCACATCCTCCTTTGGGTCTTTGAGCATTTTTAAGGCTGTTGTTTGAAAGCCTTCATCTAGCCAATCTGCCATCAGGTATTTTTCAAGGATGGTTTCTGATCATCTATTGTTTTTCCTTTGAATGGGTCTCACTTTCCTGTTTCATTGTGTGCCTTGTGGTTTTTTTTTTTTTTTTTCCTTGAACACTAGGCATTTGGCTCTAACGTGGGACCTCTGGGGATCAGATTCTCTCCTTTCCCAGGGTTTTTTGTCTTTCCTTATTGTTTCTATTTATTTTATTTTTGTTTGTTCATTGGACCATCACAGGATGTCTCTGTTCTGAGGATCAGCCTCTCAACTTAATGTCCTTTCAGGCCTTTCCTGACCCTTTCCCTGGGCACGCTGGCCACTCTCTGATTTTCCTCATATATGTGGTTGTTGTGGAATGTCCAAGACTTCAATGTCTGGCTCCCAAAGTGGGAAAAAGCAAACAAGGAAGAGGGGAAAGTGATGGCACCTGTCCATCCAATCCCCTGACCCACATCAGCTGGTGGAGGAGGGGGTCTGCCACCTCAGGGGAGGGCAAAGCCATTGGCCACCTTCCTCTTTGCACCTCCGGGAGTGAAAGCAGGGGACAGCGAGCAGTGCACAGATCCCTGGTATTTTGGGGACAGAGGGTTTTTTCCCACTCTGGCTCCTGTAAGCTACGTTGGGCCATTCCAGGAACAGGTGCACAGCTGCCAGCAACCAGCTGAGAGAAGGGACGCTGCTCTTGTGCTCACAGCCATAATTGACCAAAATTAACTGCAATTTACCGTCCAAGCATTTCTCTGGCAGCTGCAAGCCTTCGACAGACTCCAGAGTTCCAAACTAGGTACGTGAGACAGATTCTTCCGGTGCAGTGTTCTGGGTGGAGAGACAGAGTCCTGGTGCTTCCCACTCCGCCATCTTCCTAGGGATTATGGCAAATCTACGGCAAAACACTGAGCAACCCCGGTGTGTGCCCTCAGGTGAGTGGGTGAGCACAGTGCGGACTGTGCAGACCGTGGAATATCATTCAGCCTTGAAAAAGGCAGGAGGGTCTGCATCTGCAGCGCGCTGCCACGTGGGTGAGCCAGGAGGACGCCATGCTCAGTGAAATACTTGATCACAGAAAGACAAATACTGTACGATTCACTTCTGCGAAGCACCTC